>JBAMBP010002719.1:0-60043 GCA_037044515.1 Phortica magna
TACGTATTGCCTTTGCCATTTTTTTTTTTGCTTTTTACGTCTTCACTTCCTTCTTGCTGGCAAAGCTTGTGTCCTGCCTTGCCTCACTTGACTCCCTGTCTGTCTGTCCGTCTGTCCGTCTGTCTTCATGTCCGTCTTTCACTGCGCGCAGTCAGACAGCGTAAGCACATGTGTGAGTGTGTAAGTGTGCTTGTCAACCAGTCCATGCTGGCACATATGCGCGTCCTTGCCACAAACACACACACACACCGACTCACACATGTGTGTTCTTAAGTTTTTATTGCTTTCTGACTACTTCCGGCTACAAGTCAAGCAAGTCAACAAGCCAACAAGCCAAGCCAAGTCGAGTCAAGTCAAGCCAAAGCCAAACTAAGTCAGGCCAAGCAGGGTCGCCATTGTCCCACCGCACACACACACAGCCACACCCACACCCACACACACACGCCCATGCCATTTCAACTTCTTCTTTTGCCGCTTCTTTGAGTTTTTTTTTCTGTCGTTTGTGTCCTTGTGTCGCACACAGCACAATGAATATATTAACACGACGACGGCGAAGGCGACCCAAATACACACACACACACACACACACGCACACATATGCTGCTGCCTTTGTCGTTGGCATCAGCAAGCAAATCGGCACTCAAAAGATTTGTCCTTGAACGTCGTTTGTCCCATATGTGTGCGTGTATGTGTGTGCCTGTGTGTGTGTGTGTCATGTCCTTGACATCGACGTCCGGCATTAAATGCTGTCCTGATTTGCCGTTTCCTTACCACCAAAACGACTATTGTTGACTTTTACTTACAACTTGTTGCATACTTCATGGCGCACGCACACTTGCCACTTCGCACCACTACCAGCCAACATAACAACACATATGCTATGCTAGTTTAAGTTCTCTTTGTATGAATTCAGTCTACCATTTTCGATAATATGTAAATTTTTGTGTGTTTGCGTGATTTTCCAACCCAAAAGAGGAAAAAAAAAAAACCCTAAGCGTCTATCAACGCAAACAACTTAACACATTTGAAATGGATATATTTATGGCACACACACACGCACACATGCACACACATATGCCATGTGCGTGTGTGAGTTATCTTAGGCTTTGATAAAGACATGTTAGCGACATGTTTGTGCGTTGATTGTTATGCGCGAAAATTTGACGGAAAATTGTTTAAATAAATGATAGTAAAATACGAGCAAGCCGACTGTCTCTCTATTTGTCCGTCCGTCTGTCTGTCTGCGTGTGTGTGCCGTGTAAACCACCCTATTGGCAGTAGGAAGTGTATGAAGTGTAAAGTTTATCAGCAAAAGGGACAAAGCTAAAGGATAAACCAGTTTTTGCTTGTTGAAGTTCTTTTTTGCCTTTTTTTTTATTTTATTACATTTAATTTTTGTTTTTGTTGTTGTTGCTGTTGTTGTTGTAGTTGTTGTTGTCCTTTGGTTTAGTCTTAAGTGGCTGCGCAGATTACTCAGCACGTTTAGCATTAAAGGGGTTAAAGGGCATGCAAGCATAATTTAACAACACCCCTTTTGACTGCCCTCTCTCTGTGCTCTGGCCTCTGCTCTGTCCCATCGTCAACACTACCACCATTATTACTATCACCACCACCACCACCACCGTCAGCACTTGCATCACATTGTCAGCATGCCATGTCAGCCAGCCCGCCGAGCAGCTCATTTGCATATGAGCTCTGATTTGATTTGATTGAATCATGGTTGTACGTTTTGGGACATTAACAGTGCACAAGCGTCGACAATATGTCCTGCGGGAGACAAACACACACACACATGACCTCTGTCACTCAGCAGACGTCCTTCAGCCATGTGCAGGACACACACGCATAATAGTGACATTTAATGTTGTTCAATTGAAGTGAAAGTGAAAGTGACCAGTCAAGGGTTAAAGGTTGCCTGAAAACACTCAAAGTCGTTGACGAAATGGCGGCAAATAAGACTAAATTCTCCTTTACTTTACATGACATGAACTGAGCATCAAACATGCACCAATTGAATGTCACATGGCAGGACTCATGTCCTTTGCATTGAACTTTGCTCATGCGGCTACCATGCTTGACCACAATGAAGGGTTAATTAATGGCTGAACTTCGCACCTCTGCCAATTGTCCCATGCCGTATGCGCCCCCTTAACTGAGGGTTGCACATAAGCACATGTTTTGATAAGCATATATTTTTCAACGAAACTTTTAAGCAGCACAAAGTGTTGTTATAATCTAGTGAGGAGTTGGGGGTGCAATGTGAGTTTTGCAATTTAGTGTTCTGCAGCGTGGGGCAAAATGGCGGCCGCGTGATGCTTACTCATTATTATTGCCGATTGACAAACATTCATGGCTTTGACAGTAAGCAAGCGCACATGTGATATCGTGTCACATTGTTTCATATCGTGACACGATGTAACTGTTAAATATCTGTTTGTCTGGCACATGGCTTTGCGCAATAATTTTTCTATTTGCTTTGACTTTCTTAGAAATTTTTCGACATTTTTGTGACTTTCTCTGCCTCAAGCTCATTTTTCTGCTGCTTCTTCTTCTGCTGCTGCTGCTGTTGGTGGTGTTGTAATGCGTGAGCGGTGGGTGGCGCGGCGTGGGTAAGAAAATGCGACCGCGCATAAAATAGCCGCAAGCAAATGTGCTGTGCATGGGGCATGTGGCGTGGGACCCATGCTGATGAGGGCATGGGTGGCTTGAAGGAGATAAGCCACCGCAAGTGCACATGAAATTTTTAAAATGTTAATTAGCACAAAACAAATTTTTCAACTGCTTCTTCTTCTTTATCATCATCTATGCTGCTGCGTTGTTGTTGTTGTTATTGTAACATAGCTTATTATGTATTTATTTCGACACATGTGTGTGCCACGCCATATAACACACACACACATACACTTACATAACCTTTTTTACATACTTCTTTTTTCTTTACTTCATCACTACGCGTGTTCAAAACCCACTTACTTCCTGCCGCTAAACAACCCTGCCTGCGCCAACCTACCAACGCCCACACACACACACACACGCACACACACACACACACACACACACACACAGAGACATGCGTTGGGCTTAAAGGAAAGAAATGCGCGAAAAAAGTTTTAAATTAATTATTAGAAAAAAGCATATATAAACTCAGGGGAGCATGTGAGCGACAGAGACTGACTGACTCACGGACGGACGGACGGACTGACAGTCAAAACAGCAACAACAACAACAACAACACAACAAAAATTGTTTCTTTTTTTCATGCGCGAGTTTCGAGTTAAGACAAGCACACACACACACACACACACACACACACACACATGCAGAGAGGCTTATATGTCAACCTCCCTAGGCAATTTCCGTTGCCAAATTGAAAAATTACGCGCGCGCTCACTGTAAAACAACAACAACAACAGCAACAGCAACAACAGCAAACCGAAAAAGTAAAAACAAAAAACATATTAAAAAAAAAAAAACAACAACAACAACAAAAAAAGTAATGTTCAACGCTCGTTTTTAAACATTTTTACATTTTATACGCTCATTACATAATTTCAAAGTACATGTGCGGAATTTTAGAAATAAGAAGAAGAAGCAGCAGCAGCAGATGAAGAAGAAGCAGCAGCAGACGCACAAGTAGTAAAGGAAGTAGAGGCTGTAGTAGCATAAAAGGTGAGGCGGTAGGCGGTGAAGGTGTAGGAGAAGTGGTGAGGGGTGAGGGGCACAAGTTAAGCGCGAGCGTTGAAAAAGAAAGGCATGAAAGAAAGTAAGCAAGCAAGAAAGAAAGAAAGTAAGCCAAGTAAAGGAGTGAGTAACACGCAAAGACTTTCAAAGTTTAAGCATGTGTGTGTGCGTGTGTGTGTGTGTGTGTGCGTGTGTGTGCGTGTGTGTGTGAGTAGCCAAAGTGGCAAGTTTGAAGTAAAGTTCGGCAAATAAATGCATGCATGAAAGAGACAGCAATAAAATATGTTCAACTAAAATGAAGCAGCGAAAAAAAAAAAAAAAACAATGTGTGTGTGTGTGTGTGTGTGTGTGCGACGGCGACGGCGGCAGAAGTAAAACGCTAATGAAAATTAAAATGAAAAATTGCAAATGACGTGAGGGCACACACACGCACACCTACACACATGTACACGCACTTATGCGGGCGTATTAGTTGTCTTTGTGCGCCGCACTGATGGTGCCTATGGGGGGCATGGGGGGGCATGGCGGATTTTGCGGTGGCGCAACGCACTTGTTTCCAAGTGTGAGTTGCCACCGACCTTGTGCGTACATCGCTGCCTCTGTGTGTGTGTGTGTGTGTATGTGTGTGTGTGTGTGTGCCGAGCAAACATAGCGAAAGTATTGCACGCATAAAACGCGCAAAAATTCAAATGAAAGCAGTACAAAACCAACAACAACATGGCAACTCTGCAAAAAATAAAAAAAAAACGGTAAAAAAAAAGAAAAGGGAAAATTCAAGACAAGCGAAGACGCAAAGAGATGAAAGATGAAGGTTGAGAAAAAAAAAAAAAACAAAAACGCCAAAAGAAAAAGTAAAGTGAAAACTTTTAAACTCACACACACACGCACACACACACACACAGAGACAACACTTCCTGCTTGTCGCTGTCGCTTTTCTATGCATGTATTAGGGCGGCTCTGCTGCTTCTTCTTCTTCTTCTGTTCAGCGCTATCGCTGCCATTAGCACACAACTACTTACATTCTAACGGCAGCAACAACAACAACAACAACAAAGCTGAAGAAGAAAAAAAAAAAACAAAACGACACAAAAATTAAAAATGCTGTAATGAAATGCGCGCTTACAACAACAACAACAACACCAAACACACAACTACCCTTTGCCCTAAAATTGTTGTTATCAGCAAACGCGCACAACGCGCCTAAGCTCAAAGTTGAGGGGCAGCTGAGGGGCAGTCAGTGCGGCAATTGCAGTTAGTAGCATAGTAAAACTCACACGACATAGTAATAGTAATGGGGCAGGGGGCGGGGGCGGGTTAGAAGAGCGGCTGTTGGCATTGTTGGTGGTTGCTGTTGGGCGGTGGGCATGGCATGGCAATACAAGGCATTGCAGGTGGCATCGTCAGCGTGCTCATCATTATGATTTGTCGTCGTAGTTCGTCCTTCGTCCTTGGTCCTTCGATTTTTTCGCCTTTCACTTCATGCTTGGTGGCGGTTTTTATTACAGATTTTTTTTTGTTCCGCTCATATCATTTTTCTAGACAAACGCACACAACCACCCACTGAGCTCTCTATGCGAGAAACTACCCGACCTACCCGACCCGAGCCAACCCCACTGTGCACTACAGTTTACCTCTTGCCCCTCCGCCAGCTAACAAAAACACCGCTTACGTCTGTCTATGAACAAATGCCGCTCATTTGCGTATGCTCATTGTTGTTGTTGTCGTTGTTGTTGTTGTTGTTGCTACTGACACGACGGTCGACGCTTATGTTATTAAATTCCAGCTTTTTACAAATTTTCTACTTATATGCCAAAGACACACGCACACACACACACACACACAGAGACACGCACGCACGCACGCTCATGCACCAACACTAACAACAACCATCATCTATGCTCTAAACTTGCCTGATGAGGCCGCCGCTGCCGCCGCCGACGTCGACGTCGTTAATGTTGCGTTGTCAATGCCGGAAACACCCTTCTAGTTTTCGAGCTGAATCGTGTTTTGTGCTCCTTCCAATTTGAATTTTCAAATTTTAAAAACACACACACTCACACACACACACACGCACAGCAAGTTAAAAGCAAAAAATGAAAAACGTTAACGAAAGCATGAAAAAGAATGGGGCAAAAAAAAAAAAAAAGGTGAAGTTGAAAGTAAAGGCACAGGAACAGGAGCAGGAGAAGAAGAAGAAAGCCAACAAAGTGAAAAACGCGAAGCAAACGCACACGAAATAAATATAAATACACTTATATATGTACAAACACACACACACACATACATATTCATACATGTGTGTGCGTGTGTCTGCTTGCCTGCGTATGTAAGAAGAAAAAAATTATTTTTGCCATTAGCGTCATGTACCCTAGTAGTAGTACCCAGCAGCCCCCCTCGCCACCCATGGCAGTCAAGTACGCCCGCGCATTACCGAAAAAAACGAGCCAAAAATTGAAAATGTCGACTAAAAAAAAAGTAAGACAGTAAAGGAAGGAGTACGCAGAGCAGCGACGCCGCTGCCGCTGCCGACGTCGATGCCGATGCCGATGATGATGACGACAAAGTCTGATTTACATTTTTAATTGTATATACTATAGAAGAAAACTGTAATGATAAAACAAAGCGGTGGGCAGGGAGGGAGGGAGAGTGAAAAAAAACGCTATAAAAAAAAAAACTTCGCATTTGAAATTTTTAAGGTCAGCATTAGTTTGGAAATGAGCACGTTGGGGAACATGATGGTTGGAAACATGTGCCAGACAGCCAGACACGATGAAAGGGTGCGAATCCATGTGTGTGTGTGTGTGTCTGTGTTTGTATATGAATAGTAAAATAATTGACCAATCATTAATTAAGTTACATATTTGTTGTTACTTTGTTGAAAATTTCAAAGAACTTGAAAAACAGAGAACTGAGAAGATATTATAGACAAAAATACGGAATTCATTTTAAAACTCAACTTATTTCTTAGCAATATCAAATCAACTGTCACACCTATGACATATTTCACCATTTGTCTGTCTGCATATAAAACTATTTCAACAATTTGAGGCATCAACTGTTGGCAAAGACTATTAAGTTGAAGATTTGCCCATCAATAACTCGATGCTGATGATTCTCTTATAATATGTAATCAAATATCTTCACTCAATAAAAATCAATACATCAAAGCCATTAAGAAATCATTAGACAGCACAGTGAGTAGAGCGACTGCGTAAGGGTATGAGATGTGTAAAGAAAATATTAACGAAATCGAAGCATGATGAACTGTAAACATCTCTAATGATTTGTAAATATCTCAAATAATTTTTGAACCAAACGTAGGAATATCATGAGTGTGTTTTAATTATTAGTAAAGTAGAACTTTCGGTAGCCGTACACTTCGGAAATAACGGTAACTAGTATTAGTGTTATTATAACTACCGCTGATATAAAGCCAAATTATTTTAAGCTGGAAATGTAGGCATAAAATACAACTTTATAAATGCATATAATGATGATGAAATATTTGCCAAGTCTGTTCAGAGAACATCACTTTGTCTCTAGATCGAGTTCTAGATATTGATTCAATTCGTATTTGCATTAATTCATTGAATCTCGCATACTTCAAAATTAACTTTTAGCAAAATGGCCTTCACACCTTCGTCTTGCCGCCACCGCAACCGATTTGACAACGACAGAATAATGTATAAGTTGTCGATGGTTTTAGCTTCTTTCTTTTTTTTTATTTCTTTACTTTTTTTTGCGTAAAATTTTTCTAACTTACACAAAAATCCTTTTTCCGGCATGCCAACCGAAGGAACAAAATAAAAAACAAAAAAAAAATAAAATAAAATATAAAATAAAAGAGGAAAACATGCCAAAAAATAAAATAAAAACAAAAACTAAGTACAAAAAACCCCCAAAAAAAATTACCAAAATGGGGAGCGAAAAAAAGAAAGCAAACAAAATTTCAACAAAAAAAAAATAAAAAGAAAAGTTGCTGTTTAGTGTTGTTGGTGGCGGCGGCGACGGCAGCAACTAGAAGAAGCGGCAGGGGGCAATGCGAGTCTGAGGCTAAGCAGTGACTGAGACTGTGGCTGTAGCTGAGGCTGAGGCTGAGGCTTAGAGACGACGAGGGCTGAGACAGAGGCTGAGGCGGCAAAGTTTTGCGCTCATGTTCAGTTTTCTTCTTTGCTTTTTCACAACAATTTTTATTTCGTGCTTTTTTGTGCTTGGTCGTAGTTGTTGTTCTTGTTGTTGTTGTTGCTGTTGTTGTTGTGCGCCTTTTGTGAAATAAATGGCAAGTTGGCATTAGACAGGTTAGACGACGGCTGGGTGGAGCATAGGAGCAGCATAGAGGTGCTGCTGCGGCAAAGCCAAGGCGGCGGGGTGGCGTGCGGCAGCCGGAGGGGCTTGGCGCGCAATATTAATGGCAATTGGGTTCTTGCAAGTGTTTCGGCGTCTGTAAGTGTGTGTGTGTGTGTGTGTGTGTATTTGTAGCACATGAATATAAAACTTTATTTTTATTTATTTTTTACACAGTTTCTTTTTTTCGTCCTCGTCGTCCTTGTTGCTGTTGTTTTTGTTGTTGTATTTTTTTTTTTTTTTGTTTCTTCACTGTGCCATGGCATGCCGCGTACGCTGGTTGTTGTTGTTGTTGTTTTTCTACTCGCTCAGCGCACATAAAGCAAAATTTATTAGAAAACATTTCATTCTCTCGCGCTTTTGTTGCTGTTGCTGCTGTTGTTGTTCCTGCTGCTGTTTTGGTTTAGCAGCGTTTTTGTTGTTGTTGTTGTTGTTTCTCTTTCTTTTTTGCATTTCCTTTTTTGCATGTTTATTCGCAATTGTTGTTGTAATTGTTTTCATTGTTACTGCCATATTCTTCTTCTTCTTCTGCCACCACTTCACTTCACTCCAACCGTCCGTCTGTCCGTCCGTGCTCCACAATTTCGTGCTTGTCGTCATATCAAGCTAGTGCTTAATGTTGTTGCTGTTGTTGTTGTTGTTGTTGCCAGCCAGTCAGCATAGAAAAGAAGTAAGAAAATACTTTCGTATATGCGTGTGTATGTGTGTGTGTGTGTGTGTGTGAGTGTGTGTGGCAACATCTTTTCAGCTTGAGAGAGAATTATTACTGCCGCTTCTAAGGACATGTTCAACGTGCTGCCTATCCCATTGCCCCACCGCCCTTCCCCGTCACTCCATTGCCACTGCCACTGCCATTGATGGTGTTGCGTTGTTCGTGTATAGTGATAAAGGCGGTCTAGCGGTGCGCGTTTCGTTTGCCGTTTCGGTGTGGGGGGAGGCTGGAGGGGTAGTTGTGGGGCAACTAAACCCCAGATGGCGCACTACACAAAGTTATGATATAATTTGGATTTCTTTTCGCTAAATTGCTTGTACCGAACATCGGAGTCAACTTGAAACGCAACGAAAGCGAAGAATGAAATCTAACAAAATGTTCTGTATGAACGATGAGATTCTACAACAACAACAACAATAATGTGAATTTATATATGTATGTATGTATATTTATAAATATTTATGTAAACGCTTTTTTTTTGCATTTGTATATGTGTGTTTGTGTGTGTGTGTGTAGCACATTTATAACATGGCTTCAGCTTCAGTTAGCATTTTTAATAATAGATTAGCATACGCAAAGGCGCTCATGTGTGTTTGTATAACTGTGCTATGCTATGCTGCTGTGTGTCTATCGATGCTCTCTGTGTGTGTGTGTGTGTGTGTGTGTGGCGAAGGCATTACAGCGTCAGTTCGAAGGAGTTGCGTCTTTTATATGATTTGTTATTTTATTTTTTTTTTTTTCCTTTCTTACTTTTTCTGGCTTAAAAATTGCTTTGCTCTAACAACGCCACAAGTTCTTCTACAACAGCAACAACAACAACAACAACAACTTAATGCTGTTAAAGTTTCTCCAGATTTTGTGCCTTCAATTCGATTGAATTTTGTCGCCGAGTCTGAAATCATCATTCATGAAGCGCGCACGACTGACTTCTCTGACCCTTTTATGAACCCTAAGAAAAAACTGAAAACTGAAGAATTAAAAAAACACAAAAAAAAAACCAAGTTTACAATAACAATAAAACATTAAATTAGAAACGCTCACGGGTTGAAAGTTGAGTAAGAAAAAAAAAGAAGCAACAACAAATGAAATTAGTAAAAGAACGCGACTACAATTACAAATACAACAATTACAACAACAACAACTACTTTTACAGCAAAGAGCAAACGCTTCAGAACGCATGCAAAGCCAAAAAGAAAGTACCAAAGAGCAAAGAAGAGCGCAGCAGCAACAAAAATGTGGAAGAAAGTGAGCGAAATCTACAACTGAAAAATGAGAAGTGACCAAAAAAAAAACAATTCCATAAAAAATATTATACACTACGCAAAAAAATCAAAGGATACAAAAAGGAATTATAAGTTTTGTAAGGATTTTCGATGATGATTTCCTAAAATAAAATTTTGTTCTTAAAAAAATGAATAATAATTTGAAAAGAATATTCGTTATGGTTTCGTTAGGCGGATTACTTTGAGTCTTTGCGGCAGTTAGTGTAGTAGTGTATTCTTACAGTGCTTTTAGGTCAAAAAGTGAAAGTCTGGATCCTTTGTCCAACCTCTATAGCCAAGGCTATACAAAAATCGACAAACTTTGCTATTTTGATACTTTTTTCAGTTACTATTTTCAGCTTAAAACAAATTATTTCATTAAATCTCACTTATTACACTTTATAGCAAATGTTTTGTAGTTTGAAAAAAGCTAAGTAAGTTTTTTGTGCCATCATTAGTTCCCGAGTAATCGATTACCAAACTCAAATTAAAGGTAATTCGAATTCCTATTAGATGCTTATGATGGCATAATGAGACCATGAAGCCATAACTGCAAAACTATCGTTGGTATGCTCAAGATTACTTTTAAACCGCTAATAATCAAAAATGTCCTGATTAGTTTCAGAAACTACAAATACATAATGGTTATAATTATACGAGTTATTCATCATTATCATCAAAAATCCCTTCAATATAAGAAATTTTTGTTTTGTTAGTATTTAATTTTTCTGAGTAATTCAGTTCGAAAACTAACAACAACAACAATGACAGTAAACAAAGCGCATATAAAAATAAGAAAAAAATATAATTCTAATAATAAAAGAAAAACTTAAAAAAGGGTTGTAAAAACTGCAACGAATATGCCAAGCAAAAAAAAACACAATTCAAGTGTCGTACGTGTGCAGACAACAAGACTGAACCCACGTTGCGCTGTGCGTGAGAAGGAGTGAGGTGAGTTGCGTTAAGTTGTGGTGAGCTAAGCTGAGTTGAGTTTAGTTGAGCTCTGCTTTATCGCGCGTTAATTGTGTTGAAAAATGCACGTGCTAAGGTGGAAGGCGAAACTAATGAGTTGAATTGAGTTGAGTTGAGTTGAGTTGAGCGACACAAGAAAATCAAAGCACAAATTATAGATTACGGTGTAAGAAGAAGCACATGCAATGCAACGAATTTTAAATTGAAGGTTATGTTGTAATAAATATTACACTGCAAAATAAAAAGCAAGAAATTGTACAATGTTAACTTTGACTTCGTCTGCTTGCTTGTCTGTCCGTCTGTCTGTCTGTCTGTACGTTCATCATGCGCTACGTTATTATCATTAAGGGTAGTTTTGGGCAATGAAATAAAACTCGTAACATAACAAAAATGCGAGCGAGCTAAAAAAAAAACAAATAATAATAGTAAGTACAAAAACAACAAACACACACTAATACAAATACAAGTAGAAAATAAAAAAAAATGCGAAAAGAGAAGAAACTTAATGCCAAAGCGTAAAAGTAATGTTGTAAAAAAATGTTTGAAGACAACACGAACAACAACAACAACAGCCATGATGCTGATGATGATGGTGGTGAAGGTGATGGTAGAGGCGGACGTGCAGGCGTTGGCAACAGTCAAAAGTAGTTGCTCTTGAAATGAAACTCTCAGCACACAGCGTGGGTGGTTTGTTGTTGTTGTTGTTTAAAGCAAAATCGTATTGAACTTTCTCTTTTTTTTTGCTGCTATTTTGTTAGCCAAAATGATAAAAATAAACAAAATGTGTACCAGCAAAACTAAGCAAACACATTAAAACATAAACCACTCTCACAGACCAACACACGCCTCAAGCGCCAGTTCCTACACAGCCCACAGCGCACACCCAACAACAACAACAACACCGCCTTGCCACTTTGGCATACTATACTATAGAAAAAAAAAAAGCAAAACACAAAAAGAAAATTGTATAAAATCGAAAGATTGCCCGAAATCAATGAATGCGCACGCCAAGCCAAACGAGCGTTATTTGAGCACTTCATTTACACAGAACTTTGAAGCTGCTGCCGCCAAAAGCAGCACCAGCAGTCGTAGCAGTCGCAGCAGCAACAACAACAACAACAACAGTTGTTCAAACTATGTATCTAAGTATCTATACAAGTACTTGTATCTATATACAATATTATCTAACTATAACTTTGCATTGCTTTGCTTCGCTGCTTTGTACGCCACACCACGCCACACCACTTCACTACACTACACTCTGGTCTGCACAGCTTTGCTTTGCTCTACTCAGAGCTTCCCTTACCTGCCCCCTTCTGCCTTCATTCGTTGCCTTCATTCGATGCTATGCGCAAATGTTCGCTTTTATAGTTATTTTGAGCTTGAGCATTATTAGTTGCCTTGATTCGTGTATCGGAGAGTTTGTGTGGCAGTGTCTGATTGCCTGCAACGCTAACCCAACACCCAACAGCCAAACCGGCGCCCCCCAACGCCACCACCACACCGTTGATGAGTGTCGTTCAAGCATTTTGACTGATTTGAAAATGAATTATAGGTTTTTTTTTCTGTCTTGTTTTTGGTATAACGAAAAGAATCGTTAACTTTGCTTTTTATTGAAAAATAAAAATAAAATTTTGTATATAAATATATGCATATATGTATGTGTGTGTGTCTCTGTGAGTGTGTTTAATAAAAAATATGTTTCCTTTATATTTGCATGCGGCCGGCAAGTAAGCAAATAAGTAAGCAACCACCAAGCAGCCAACTAACAATCAGTCTGTCCGTCTGTCTGCGCTTCAGCTTTGAAACCAATCAGACAAACCGCTCGAACAGTAAGCGTGCCTGTCTGCCTGTCTGTCTGTCTGTCAGTCAGTGAGTCAACTACTGCGTCACCCATTCAACTCATCAGTCCAACCAACAACCAACAACCCCGCTTAACTAAACGCTCATTGAAGACGCTTCTGCTGCTGCTTCTTCATTCATTTCGCCTAACAACAACAACAACGAGAGAAACTTACCTCCATCATGTTTTTAGACCCAATCAACGTGCTAACCTACCCCACAGCCAACGCTGCCCCCCACCCCATGCGACGCTCATCATTCCCGCAGCTGCCATTAAGTTTTCTTCTCGCTGTAATAAAAAATTTTCGTCGTTCGTCGTTTTTACTTTCTTTTGTTGTTGTTGTGTGTTGTTGTTGTTGTATAGATACTAAATTTTCTAGTTCCTTTTATTTCCAACGTTGGCGTACGCTTGGCATTAGTGTTTATTTATTTTTTTTTATATTTTTTTTTTTACTTCTCTTTTTTCTTTTTTTGAAAAGAAGATTTATGTAAAATTCGCTAGGGGTGAGTTACGACCACTATGATGCCCTTGCCCTTGCCGCTGCCGCTGCCTTTGCCTGATGCTGTGTGCCGACGACATTGACGTCGACGTTGACTGCGACAGAGGACGCAGCGGCACATTCAAATAGTCGCTGCCAGGAGTGACGCAGCAGCGGCAGCAGGAGCAACAACAGTTATGCCATAAGAAAGAAAACTTACTTTCATTGAAAGGCGAAAGGCAAAGGCAAAGACGTTGATGAGCACAGCACAAGGTTGCGCGGAGTGAGGGGGGCACAAGGGCAATGCGTACCAAGAGAACGAGCGACGCTCATTTCATTATTTTATTTTCGAGTTTTGTTTTTGCTTTTCTTTTTTTTTTTCTTTTAACTTTCTTTTTTTTTTTTTTTGAATTTCCAACTGTTTATTGCTGCCGACGTCGCTGCCAAGGTGTGCTGCTGGCGTCGGACGAGTTGGGGTTGTGGCACGCGAATAACTGTGTGGGTGTGCCAGACGTTCAGCTGTGTGTGTGTGTGTGTGTGTGTGTGTGTGTCGGTCGGGTTGGTGGGTTGCTTAAAGTTTGGCAAGTTTTATGTTTAGATTTCTAAGACATTTTCAAGTGCGTGCGTTGTTGTTGTTGTTGCTGTTGGTGGTGGTGTGAGACCTTTGTGAGCAGCAATGCCAGAAACCCGCAAGCAAACACACACACAAAGGCACACACACACACACAGACAGCATCAGATTTTGAACTATAAAATATTTTGGGCCATTACAGTTTTTCGTCTTTTATTCGTTCGCTTATTCGTTCGCTCGTTCCTTCCATGACTTCTTCTTCTTCTTTGCTTTTTCTTTTTTTTTTCTTATTATACCCTGTACATACTGTACCAGGGTATATTGTGTTTGTTTGGCCGAAATGTATGTAACGCAGAGAAGGAGGGGAGGGGGACCCTATAAAGTATATATATTCTTGATCAGGACGACAAGACAAATTGATTAAGCCATGTCCGTCCGTCTGTCCGTCCGTCCGTCTGTCCGTCCGTCCGTCCGTCCGTCCGTCCTCACCAATGGTTCTCGGAAACTACAAAAGATAGAGACTTGAAATTTGGAGAATAGACTCGTGATGCTCGGCAGCAGATCAAGTTTGAACGGTTTTGAGCCACGCCCACTCCTTCCCGCCCAACCAGCTACGCCCACTTTTTGAAAAGGCTATAACTTGAACACCAGAAACGCTAGAACTATGAAAGTTGGTATGTCGACTAAGTATGTAAAGACCTATAAAACTGCATACCCCAATTTTCCCCCCAACCCTTCATTACCCCTCAAAAAGTGTTTTTTTGTAAATTACTGTATCTTCAAAACTATAAAAGATACGAACCTGAAATTTTGTATGTAGACTCAGTAAATACATGTCCTTAAAACTGCATACCAGAAAATACCCATTTGTATTTTTGACTACCCCTCAAAGACCACCAAACTTACATTTTTTGTAAATTTTACTTTTTTTTTACAAAAATTTGTATATCTCCACAACTATATAAGATACGAAATTGAAACTTTGTATGCAGACTTCATATATGTATATCTTTAAAACTGCATACCAAGTTTTTCCCCCCTACCCTTAATAACCCCTCAAATAGTGTTTGCATGTCAAAGCCTACATCTCCGAAATTGTTGAAGGTACGGACCTGAAATTTTGTTCGTAGACAAAGTATATATAACTTCTTAAGACTGCATACCAGAAAATACCATTTTGTATTTGAACTACCCATTAGAGGTCGGCAAACTTAAATTTTGGGTAAATTCCAGTTTATTTTTATTAAAATATGTATATCTCCACAACTATGAAATATACATGTCTAAAATTTTGTATGCAGATTCAGTTAATATACGTCCTTTAAACTGCATACCGAAAAACACCCCTTTATTTCATGGCTTCCCCCTCAGAGATCAACAAACTCGAATTTTTCGAAAATTCCTCACTTTTGACTGATTTTTTATATTTGGAACACCATTTAAATGGGTGAGGGTATGTGCAGGGTATTATATGGTTGAGTATACTCAACTATACCGCCCTTACTAGTTTATTTTTTTTTTTTATTACTGTTTTTATATTTCGTGAAAAAGCCATTAAAAGCAAACGTTGAATTACGCCGCATCGTTTTCTGCTCCTACTCCTTCTGCCCCACCCTCTCGCCGGCACAAAAAACTAAATCGTTACGTTAGAGAGGCACAGTTGGGTTTATCGTAGTTTTGAACGCATCGCGCGCACAGTGCCCAAGAATATTGTCGCGTTTTTCCGCTCATTTTGCTCATTTTGTGCTTTTGATTTGCATATTTTCAAGTTAAGTGTCGTTTAAAGAGTCTCAGTGAGTCACAAATAGTCACAAATTTAATAGCTTAAGTCACAGTGAGTCACAAATGTCATTATTACTATTGATAATTCTCAAATCTATAAAAAATTATCACTACTTGCCACTAATGATCACAAATTGTGACTATTTATCACAATTACTCACAAATAATTTATTTTTGTTTGTGTGAAATATTTTACATTTAGTTTTTCATTTATAAAAGCTGTTATATTCTTAGTAATTATGCTTAAGTGTTGGTTAAACATTTTAATAAAAATAATAAATAATAAAATTTAATTAAGAACAAATTAGAATTGCATGAGCACAAATGCTTAAAACTGCTATTAAAATTTAATTTCATGCCAAAGGAAGACCTGAAAAAAAATAAAGCTAACAATCTGTCAACTCAAAAATATATACTTTTCCAACACTGAAAATTTTATCGTCAAAGAAGCTGTGTGAGCATTGCTTATCCTACTAACAATTTTGTGACTGTTGTGAGATGATGTTATATGATATGGTATGAAATTTCCATTATATTTAAGTCTTGTATTGCCGCATGTGCTCAAATGAAATGGGAAAACAATTGAATTAATGATCGTCAAATTGTAAGCTAAAAATAAATCTTAAAAATATGTGAAATTTCAAAGTAAACGAAAGTCAAAACAATAATTTCGCTAAGTCCGATTTTTGGAGGCTGAAAAATGGAGTGGAATTCACTCAAAAATGAACTGTAAAAACGATGGTCGCCCAACTTTTTTTTCTTACTCATTTGCTTATTTTAATTTATGGCCAAGAAATATTTTGAAATGCTTTTAATTTTGTTCATTTGTACATGTTTGTGCCACGGTGCACATTTACTTCAAATCGGGCACGTTTTACTAAAGTAGCCAAAAATACATATAACAACAACAACAACAATAAAACATAATTTGGAAAAAAGTAGAAAGGAAAAAAAAAAAACCAAAAAAAAGAAAATATAAATAAATGAAATGTAAAGAAAACCAAAAGAAAAACGAGCCAACGAAGAAGGAAGGAACGAACGAAAGGACGAACGAATGAATGAATGAACATAAAGGAAAAGTTTTTCTTTGCTGCTTTTCTGCTCGAATGAATTTTAGAATTTGCAGCATTTTGTCTCTCAACTATGTACAATAATAATAGAAGCAACAACACCACAACAACACCAACAACAACAACAAATGCGACAGCCACAGAGGCAAAAACAGCGGCAACAAACGAGCGAACGAACGAACGAACGAAGGAGCCCAAAAGATGATGATGAAGGCACTACCAAAATAATACCAACAACAACAGCTAGAAACTGCCACTTTTGGCAATAATAATAACAACAACAACAGCAGCAGCAACAATAACAACAATAACAACAATAAGTGAAATGCCACAAAACGTGCTTCTAAGTTATTTTTCATTTTCCACGCTATCAACGCGCGCGCGAATCTTCTTTTATTCTCGCTTTTCTTATTTCTTTTTTTTTTTTTGTTCACTTACCCAAGTAAGTAAAGTAAAACCCCCCGAAACGCAAAACCCCCTCCCATTTAAGCCCCGCGCTTAACCAACACTTTGGGCGCCTTCGCGCGCGGAGACCATTCGACTTTACTCTACTCTACTTCACTCCACTCTACTTCACTCTACTCTAGTCTACCACAACTTTTACACTGTTCATTGAAATCCTAAAGTCTTTGCTTGGTTTGCCTACGTCTGTCTGTCTGACTTTCTTCTATTCACCTTGCCTCACTGCACCGCACCTCAGCCAGCCGTCTGAACGTCTCAGCACAACCCTCGGGCCCATTCAATGAGCAGCCCAGGCAGAAGCCCATTTTAAGATTTATGTCGGTGATTATTTCTAAGTTTTTGCTCGCAAAAAAGGTAGTGTGCACACACACAAACACACGCACACACACAGAGACATACACATACAATAATAGTCGCGCAAGAACGCCGTTAACGTCGACGTTGACGTCGCAGTCGCCGTTGCCGATGCTTTCTTGCTTGGCTGGCTATTTTGTCGATTGGTTTGAGGTTTACATTGCTTACATTGTTGTTGTTGCAACTTTTACAAAACCAACAACAGCAACAAACACAAGCGATATCTATTCTAATTTTGTTGCTGCGCTCAAATCACCTTCTGCCTTTGGCTTTGACTTTGCCTTTGCTTTTGTAACATTTCAGTGTTGTTGTTGTTGACTCAGATTCGCTTTCTTTTCATCTTCAGTCACGCACTCTCACTCTTCCTCTTGCTCTGCAACTATGCTTCATCTATTGACCAATTTTCAATTAATTGCTCATACAACATGTGTTTCACTCTTTGGTTTGCCCCAATTTCGGTCGTCGCGCAATTCAAGTGGAAAAGCAAATAAGTAAAAACTTTTTTCAAACGTATATTTTTTGTAGTTTTTCACAGCAAATGATTTTTGTTTTTTTTTTTTTGTTGGCATTTTTGGCTTTTTTGTTTTTTTTAGACCGAAAAAAATCTAAGCAAAAGTTTCGAGCGTTCTTTGGCCAACACAAAGTCAACGTAAATCCTTGCAACTTCCTCTGCTGCTTGCAGCACTTCTGCTTCTTCACATTGCTACGCATTTCGCGCTACGCCTTCTTCATCATCAGCAAACAACAACAACAACAACTTATTTTTTAATGGCATTTTATTTCGTTATTAGATGGCTTGTTGTTGCTGTTGTTGTTGTTGTTGCTCCTTCTAAAGCATCTTACTCCTCCGTCAGACTGACACAGCTGCCATAGCCATGCTTTTAATAGTAACTTTCACCCCTACCCCACATTACTTCTTCGCAGTCGGCGCCTTTTTTAACAATACACTTTCGCCGCCCCCCAACCCCTCACCGCTTCAATGCTGCTGCTGCTGCTGCCGCTGCTCATTTATTGCATAGTTTGGTGAGCGTTTTTCTTTTTCGCAACTTTCATAGCCTTTTGTTGTTGTGCCGTCTTCGTCTTTGTTGTTGTAATAGAATGTTGCAAGTTTAAATATAAATTTTGTGGCATTTCGCTTTGTGTGTGTGTGTGTGTGTGTGCGTTGGCAAACATTTGTTTTCCGCTTTCTCGTCGGCTTCATTTTTTCGCAGCCATGTTTGTTTCGCACATTATTTCAAGATGTGCCAAAGCAAGTAAAATAAATGCTCAAAACGAAATTAACGACACAAAAAAAACAACAACAAAAAAGCCCCCTAAAAAAAAGAGCAGAAATAATAAACAGAAATATTATTTGAAAATCGTAGAATTTCAATTCTGTTAAGCATGTTGCGTGTGGTTAGAAGACGAGGGAGGGAGGGAGGAATATATTAAATAAGCAACGTAAAAATATTAAGCAAAGAATTGCCAAAAGGATTGATTTGACTTCAGTTCAATCAAGTTGAAAGGCCCCGAAAAAGGCGCTATTTTTGAGCGCAAACTACATGCAACAACACTAAACACGAGTGAGAGCATGAGTGGGAGAGGAAGCGAGTGTTTTTATAGTGTTGCGCATTTTTTTGACTGCTTGGCCCTTACTAACACTAACACTAACAAAAACACTAACAATAACACTTACAATAACACTAACAACAACAATAGCAACCAACCAACATGAAAAATGTATCTAATGTGCACATTGTGTTGCCGCCATTGTATCTAAGCAGCTCAGCTCAGCTCAGCTTAGCTCAGCGCACTTTTTCATGCTTCCTTCCTTCCTTCCGGCGCTTCTTACAACCAACACTAACACCAACACTGCCTCGTCCACCCCCGCGCCCTTCTCATCAGCAACTATATTGCTGCTTCTCGACTATTCGGCGTCGTCCTTTTCGTTACATTCCATCCTGTACTTGCTATTATTCTTACATGTTCTTCGTCTTCTGCTTCTTCTTCTGCTTTCACTTCATCTTCTTCTTCTTCGCCTTTATTGTTACTTGAATGATATCTTCTTTGTTGGTTTTGTTGTTGTTGTTGTTGTTGTTGTTTTGTATTACATTTAAAATGTTTTATTTGGCCATTTGTATGTTTTATGGCTAACATTGTTACCATAAAAAAGGCGCTTAGAAAAATTCTACTTTGTTGTTGTTGCTCGTTTTTTTCTACATACAATTTATGTGTGCAACTGCACGAAAAAATAAAACGAATCACTTTCAAATAACATTTATCGTAATTCACATTTTTTTTTTTGTTTCTTAAATGAAATTACTTTTTAATAAGATTTTTTTTTTTATTTATAAAAAATATAAAAATTTGAAAAATAAAACAAAAATATTTTTAATTTATTTTGTTTTATTATTTATTTGCAGTCAAGACAAACGGTCAAACAACGCCGTACGCCGTTCCCCGCCGTCACACATCAGGTGCACAGCATCAGGTACGTAGTCCAGAACTTTTCACCAATACCAACAAACATAAATTATCCAATAACGAATTATTATGAAATAAATTTCAAATAAAACAACAACAAAAATATATATCACTTTGACGCCCCACCACCCTCAATGCGCCTTAAACTTTAAGATGAAAAATCAACTAAAATTCCGGTGAGATCATTTTCATCAAACGATCGAACGACGTCTAAAATGCCATGCCCAAGAGAGGTAGTGGGGAGATCCGTTCAAGATCGGTAGATGAGCCGCCTATAATAGTGCTTCTACTAGCAGATCTCAAGGAATTTCCCTTTTCCACTATTCTCTTTTGATTGCCAACAAATTAATGTCATTTCACTATTAATTTCTCTTTTGTTGCTGTATGCCAATATTGCCACATAGCGCAAATCAATATAAATCAATTGATAGACTTTTTTCTTTAATTCTCTAGATGTCTCCTTACGTCTTAATGCTCTGCGCTGTTGTATGGATTTGTTTTTATTTTTTTTTTTGTTATAATTATTATGGAAAATGTAGTCTTCCTTCCTCCCTTACCCCACACTATGCCCTTTGAATACAAGTATAAGTAAGACTTCGTTGATTTTATTATTCTTCACATTATATTAAAGCAGCCACATCCCCCCTCACCCCTCGCGGCTCTTCAGCATTCATTATAGTCTTGTGCATTACGTGAGATTTGTTTAAGTTTTGCATGTGTTGTGCTTTTTTAGTTGTCTTCATTCAGCAACATTATCATCATGATTCGTATTAGTTTTCTTACATTTCATTGTTTGCTTTTTGTTGGATTTTATTACTAAGTTTACTATACAACAACAACAACAACAACAGCAACAACAGCAACAACAGCAAAGTACCTCTCTTTGTCTTGTTGCTCAACGTCTTCTGCGTGCTTACTTCATTGCTCTTCAACGCCCGCACACACACACACACACACGCACACACACACAGATACACGGAGACAAACATGCTCAACTACTTTGCAGCAATTCTATTCAAAAAGTTTCGCTTTCATTTTTCCATTTTCTTTTCTTAACATTTTTTTGCTGTTGTTGTTGTTGTTTTGTTTTATATACAAAAACAATTCTTTTTTATGCTCATCTGTTGTTGTTGTTGTTGTTGTTGCTCTCTTGTCGTCACAGCAACAACCAAGAAGAAGAAGAAGAATATAGTAAAAAAAAAAGCAGTAACATTCGCCTTGCGTACCTAAGCACACACACACACACACGCACACACACACGCACACGCACACGCATACAAAAGTATTAAAAGTAATAATAAGTACCTTTATGGCAAACTGTTAGAGCCACCATGCCCGCCTGCCGCTGCGGCACATGCCACCCAACACACTTCACCCGCTGACGCGTCCTTGCCACCCAACGACCCACCGACCCATCGAATCGCGCATTGCGTGTGTGCATAGACATTGAAATGAAAAAATAATTTTAAATACAACAAAAAAAAACGAAAAAGGATACCTTCCGCGAGCGTCTTTCTTTGCTCACACACACACACACACACACACACACACAGACGCAGACACGCACACGCCGACTTAGAGACGCAGACTCATTCACGTATCCCCCTAATATCCACTTACAACAACAACAACAACAACGACAACAACAACGACAACAACTACTACAATGTGTAGCCAAGCGCAGCTCCTCATACTTCTCCTCTTGCTGCGTCCTTGCCCTCTTCGTCCTCGTCATCATCATCATCGTCACAGCCGCCGCCGTCGTAAGCATCATCAACCCTCAGCCGCCTTACGCGACTTTTTTGTTGTTGTAGTTGTTGTTTTTGTATTTTTTATATTCATGTTTCTTTATTTTTTAACGCCGCCGCCGACGTTCTTCATTTCTTTCTTTTTTTCCATTCAATGCATCGGTTTGAGTTTCATCTATTCACTCAAAACTCTCTAAACACAACATTTCAAAAGCAACAACAACACTCGCAGCGAACTGAGTGAATGCCACTGCCATAGTAAATACACTGCGCGAAATAAAAGCGTAGATTCAAGTTGCCTTTTTTTTTGTACTTTTTGGAAAATAAAATCTTTTTACAAAACTAATGTCTAAGCTTTAAAATGTTTGCTGGCGTGAGGGGCAAACAATAAACTATGTGCCATCTTATTGCCCCTACAATAAGGTGGCGTAAAGCAGCGTATGTTTTGACCCATTATTAAGTCTACTCTCATATAAGATGATGTGCATAAGCTACGTGTGGTTTTTTTTTTCTTGAAATTTTAACCCTTCCCCTTCTTGATGAGTTTAAATGGAATTTTGACACCAACCCTTCAGTATCACACATGATATTTAGCTTATAATTTAGATATAATTATTATATGTCATGACATTTTCAATAACCCCCGCCCCCTTAGTGATATTTGATGAAATTTTGCTGCCCCCCCAACCTTATTTCAATTCATATAATCTATGCATATCGCCTAATGTATGTTTCAATAGCTCACAACGGCAACATACAACAGTTGAACATTTAGAATACATTGGCATGAATTTATGCTCAGTGTAAGCATATGTTTCATTTCGTCGTCTTTAGACACGTTGAAAGACAAGAAACAAAAACAAAAAAGAACAAAAAAATTTAAGCAAAAATTATAATAATAATAAAAAATAAAATAAAATAATAAACATAGAAGAGAAGTTTAAAAAAAAAAAAAAAAAAAGCCCAACAAAAAAATTCGCGTCTGTACGTCAAATTTTGTGGCAGAAGCAGCGGCAGCAGCAGCGGCAGCGACGTTCTATAACTTTTAGTTGCTACCGCACCCGCACCCGCTGCCTCTGCCGCCCAGCCACCTGCCCTTTCCTTACCCTCCTTTGCTGCTAGTGCTGCTGCTGCTGCTGCTGCTGTTAACAACAGACACAGCAGACTCGTGGCTTTGTTCGTCGTCGTCCTCGCTGTCGTTGTAATCGTCCATCAACTAACTAACAAACGTACAACAACAACAACAACAACAATGTACCAGCATGAAAAATAAGATGAGATTTTTTTTAACTGCGAACACGTAGTTAAAAAAACACAACAACAACAACTACGAAACATAACCGAAACGAGCCAAACGAGAAGGTACAAGAAGCAAGAGCCGAGAACGAACCGAGAAGCGACTCGTTAAATAAGTACAAGTAATACACGACAAGAAGTTGATGACGATGACGACGACGATGTTGATCGGCGGGGAGCAGAGGTGTGCTATGTTGTGGACGCTGAGGACGACAGTGGCAGTGTCGTTGGCAATGATGATGGTGTATAAAAAATAACGCAACAACAACAACAACAACAACAGCAGTCAAGTAAAATAGCGCAAAGTGTAGTAAAGCACACACACACACACACACGCACACACACACACACACACACATACAGACAAACCACCCTTGAAAAAATTTCGCATTTGTAAAAATACTTTGAGAGTAAAATAAAAAAAGTAACAACAACAACAACAACAACAACGAGCAAGTGAAGCAAGTGAAAAGTAAAGCAAGAAATGCTGAAAAAAAGAACGCTTGTTTCCTTGTGCCCTTGCACAAACACACACACACACACACACACACACACACAGACATAGACATACACAGAGCGAAACGGTATAAAGCAATAGCAAAGAGACAGCGACACACACACACACACACACACATGCATAAACGCATGCTCACCCACTTTAAACGCCCACGCGTCTAACAAACTCAAACCGCGTCGCGTCGCGTTGCCCCTCACACACTTCCCCCTTCCCCTTCCCCACAAAAAAAAAAGTGAAAAGAAAAAGTTTAAAAAAAAAAATACAACAAAACAAAAAGTTGACGTCGCTGTTGACGTCGACGTCGCTGCCGACGTCATCATACACTAAAAAGTCGCGCGCCGTTTGGCAATTGGCAAATGTATGTATGCTTCTCAGTGTGTGTGTGTGTGTAAATATTTGGCTATGGTGAGGCACACACACACACACACTCACACACACACGCACAGATACATGCACTAACACTAATGCCACTTCGCGTGTACCTTTGAGTGTATTTGGTAGCAATAAAAGTAGTAATCAGTCGCAAGTAAGTGCAGAAAACCCACGCCCCTCCCCCTCACCAGTTGGCTCCCTTCTAACTTCTAACCCCACTAGCGCAATTTGAAGCAATGCGCAAAGGATCGTCTTCTTTGCCTTTGCCTTTGCTGTTCTGCTCTGCTCTGCTTTGCCGCCAACAACAACAACAGTTTTTTGTTGTAATTTCTTTTTTATTTTTGCGTGTGACTTTGCCGAGTTAGAAAGAGATGAGCATTAGACGATAACAACAACAACAACAACAACAACATCGACGACAAAGAAGACGAAAAAAGAAATGTTAAAAATTACAAAATAAAACAACAGCAACAACAACAACAAAATGCTCAACTACGTTAAGTGAGTAACGAGAACTTTTCATTTTATGTAATTTGCTGTTGTTGTTGTAATTGTTGTTGCTGTTGTTGTTGTTGCTGCCTTTGCTACTTTTATACTTCTTACTTCATTTTTTTGCATTCGATTTTTCTTTTTCGTATTATTTTTTATTCCATTTTCTATAACATTTCAATTTTTTAATTTGTGATAAAAAAAAAAAAATAAACCCCCAACAACAACAACAACAGCAAAAGTAAAAATAATAACGAAACAAGTTTGTTGGCAAACCTTTTCCAACGTCTCACCGCTGCCCAATGCCTTTAATCATCATACAACACACGACACACGAAACACAACAACAACAGCACATACAAAGCCTAACTAAAGACGTTGTTAATGACGCCAACGCAGACGTCGACGTCGACGTCAATGCTGACTATTGTAGTTGTTTGCATAGCGCAATGCAAGTGTAATGCGTAATGTGCGATAAGATGAGGTATATTGTGCTCTGCTGTGTTGTGGTGTAATGTGCTGTGCTGTGGTGTGATGAGCTCTGCTTTGGTGTGGTGTGGTGAGGTGAGTTGGATTTGTGTTTGCTGCATTGGCGAGTGGCGCTTGTTTTAGGCAATGAATGAATGTACGTTTGTGTGTGTGTGTGTGTAAGTGAAGCTGCGTTGACTTGGCGCGGCATTTCTTGTCATTTTCAAATTTGTTGTTATTTTTTCGTTTCCCTTTTTTTCTTTCTTTCTCTTTTCGTTGAATTTGAAGTTTTGTTGCCGTTGTTAGTGTTTTGAGTGTGTGTGTGTGTGTGTGTTTTGAAATTACACAGCGACATTAATTTTTTAGAGAATTGCGCGTATGCGTCAAGCAAGAGAGGTGGGGTGGATGGTTTGTTATAGTGTTGCTGTTGTTAATGGTATCACTGTGTATGTGTTTGTGTGCGTGAAGTTATGCACATGTAGTTAAATAACTTTTTACGAGTGCGTTATGTTGTGTCAAATAGCAACTGTACATCGCTCACTGTATGTGTGTATGACTGTGTGTGTGTTTATTTTTTGGCAACAAACCTTCTTGAAGGTTTATAATTTACTACTTTTTTTTATATGAAAAATAAAAATATAAATTTTACAAAATTCTCTTATTTTTATCTTTTAATTGAAAAGATTTTGTGGCGTAATTAAAGGTGAGGTGTTGAATGCATACCAACAAGTCTCGCTTTCCTGGCTCTTTCCATCAATAAGCTCAATTTTTCTTGCCAAAAAGTCACCTGAAAATGAGCAAAAGAAATAAATGCAAATTTTAAAAAGGACAACAAAAATATTTTTATTTTAAAAAATTTCCTTTTAGTTTTTAATACAAATGCAATTACGCATACGTCGCGTTGCATATGTAAAAAAAAAAAATAAAAAAAAAATTGCCCCTCATTCCCCTTTATCAGCGCTGCACACACACCTCAGACAGCTAACAATGGAAATACATTTAATTTTATGCTTCACAGACATTTTAGTCATTTGCCAACATCATCTGCTCCCACACTGCCTCACCGCCCCACTACACATCACCCCACGCCACCCCCTAGTCTGTTTATGCAGCTGTTGGCCGCAATATTTATTAACTACTTGATTCGACATTTGCATTTAACTTTGCAAATATTTTATTTCCCTTTTTGTGTATAAAAATTTTTGACAATGTTTGCAAAAAGAAACTTCCCCTCTCCTCACTCAGCCATAGATTATTGCTTACTGAAATTCAAAGCACATATTATATACACACACACACACACACATAGATACATAAATGAAATGTTAATTTTAGTTGCGCCGCCAATCATTTTCCAAAAAAAACAGTCTTTTGTTCCGCAAATTCGAAATCAACAAAACCGAAAACATAAAAAAACAAAAAAGGGAACAACAAAAATATTAAAAATATTGCAAATCATTTTGGTCAAAGCGACTGCCCTCATCAACATTGCCGGTCATCTGTGCGTCTGTCCAACTGTCCGTTTGTCTGACTGACCGTCGCGTCTGTCCAAGTCGGCTTCACACATGTGCTGCGTTTCCTGTTCACACACACACACACACACACACACACGGCATTGCACACGTACGAGCAACCGCGACGCGCCCCCTCACCGCTGCCCCGCACTTAACACACTTTTCCCGCCGCCCACTTTTCAAAGCAAACTCATAAAATAATTCAACTGTTTTGCGTTTTGTTTTTCTTATTTTTTTTCTGTTCCAACATTTTTTCGTCCTTTCGTTTTTTCACTTTTCACTTGTTGTGTGTCTGTGCGTCTGTGTGCGTGTGTGTGTGTTTGCTGCCGTTTTTATATAAAAATCTAATATGTTTAGCACGGCAAGTGGACATGTGTAAGCGTTATTTGCCATCTCTTTTACTCGTTCGTTTTGTTGTCATAATAATTTATGTTTGCGTTGTTACTTGTTTTTTTTTTTTTGAATGGCTGTTTTCGGGGGCACATGGGGGAAGGGCAGCCACAGACACAGACACATGCCCTTCATGAAAGTGTGTGCGATTTTTACATTTTTTGCCTATAATGGCGTTTGCCAAGCTTCAATTTAATTGTATATGACTTTCATTATTTTAATATAATGTTTGCGCAGTGAAATAGACAAATACAAGCACACACACATACACAGGAGTATATAAACGTGTACGTGTATGAAAAGGTTTTGTGTTTGTTGTCCCTTTTTTTTTTTGGTTTTCTGGTTTTTATTTTACATTTTCCATAGAAAAATGCGCAAAAATCATACAAAAGAATATATGACATTTTATTGCATATTATATAAGGTTAAAATAAAACAAACAAACAATAAATTAAATAAATAAAATTAAAAAAAAGAAGAAAACACTTTAACGACAAAATCATATTTAACTATGGTTGAACACGATTTGTTCACAGAAGCAGTAGAGCAATTTGAGGGTTTTGTTTAGCTATCAATTTTTTTTTTTTGCATGAGCAAACAAATTTTTCTGATAAAAAATATTCATAAAAAAAATATATGAAATACAAATTTAAAAATATAACAAAAGTAATAACAAATAAAAATAGAAAACATAAAAATAAAAAAAAATAATAATAATATAAAGAAAGAAAAACAACTAAAGCAATAAAAATAAAAATTATAATAAAAAAAAAAATAATAGTAAAATGAAAAATAGTAAAAAATAATAAAAATAATAAAAGAAATAGAAAAAATAGTAATAAATAGAAACAAATAGTTCTAATAAAAAATTATATATATATTAAAATAATAAAAAATAAAAGTAATAATAAAAAAATAATTTAAAAATAAATTATAGAAATATTATTAAAAAACCTTTTAAACTAAATAAAATTTTTTTTTTTTTTCAAATTAAGTAAGTCTTCGAGAATACAGTTACTTCTCACTCCAAAGATTTCAGTAATTCAAACACTTATAATAATTATATTTGAACTTCTTCGAAGGTAAAGTCAAATTTCAAATTGTACGAATTATCAAAGTTTAATTCATTCATTAATTAATAAATATAGAAAAAAAAAGTAGCGTAACGAAATTATTTGCAAAGAAAATATTAACTAACAATAAATAAATGCTGTTCTTAACAAAAAAAAATACCAAATTCCTTAAAAAAAATTCAAATATTTGAAAGAAAAAAAAACACTTAAATTGAAAATTATTTTAACAAACGCAGCAAAATTTGACACTCTGGCAAAAGTCGCGTCGCGTCTCGGCTCCACGACTGTGACTGCGACGCTTCACTTCAATGCTCTGCTAAACACAACAACAACAACAAAGCGGCGCATGTCATGTCTCACACTCGCAATTCTGCTACTGCCACCTCACATTGTTGTTGTTGTTGTTTGCTTTTTTCTAATGGCATAAAAATTAAAATTAAAAGCATAACGTAAAAATGGCAAGAGGGGGTAGTCAGAGGTAGGGTGGCAGCAGCACAGCATAGAAACAACGACGACGACGACGACGACGGCGCAGTTAATGCAAAGTGATAAAGAGGAGTATCAAATAGAGGAGCAGAGAGGCGAGGGCACACTAATGGCGCCGGTGTGTAAAATTTCAGTTAGAGCAACAACAACAACAACAGCAAGAGCAGCATCAGCAATAGCAATAGCAACACAGTAGTCTCGCATGTCATATGAGTTACAACAAAAACAACAACACCAACAACAAAGCGCTCAGGCTTGTCTTCAACTTTGGCGTTTTCAGCTTCACTTTCGACGATTCGTCGGTATAAAAAAACAACTTCCGCACTGCAAACGTCAAACAAACATTGTCAAATAACTTTTGTTTTGCGTTTTTTAATACTTCTTGTTGTTGTTGTTATTATATAGCAAAAGCATACAAAAACACACACACACAGTCACAGCTAAGCATAGATACTTCTGCACATGTGTGTGTGTGTGTGTGTTCATGTATGATTATGCCAGCGAATGAGCTTCAATGCTGCGAAAGAAAAAAGAAGAGAAAAGTTCATAAAATAAGCAAAATGAAAGGAAAACTGACATGGCAGAAGAAGAAGCAGCAGCAGCAACACTTACACACACACGCACGCACACACACAAAAGTGAAAATTCAACATGCTAAATTTGTATAGAAAATTAGTTAAAAAAAAATTACTACGCAGACAAGCATACACACGAACACACACACACACACACACTGATAAGCACATATGAATACACATGAAGATAGCAAAGACGCAACACATGTGTAGATATGTATGCGTGTGTGTGTGTGTGCGTGTCTATGTGAGTAAATGAGTGTAACAAGCACTTTACATTAGTGGGCGGTGTTAGAATTTTGCGTTTACCCCCTTACACGTCAAGTCGAAACCCCTCAACCCCCCAACACCCCATTGCCAACAACATTTATAACTGTAAAACATCGACACATATCCTTCCCCCACACACGCACGCACACACACACACACACACACACACACAACAAATTGGGGTTGAGTTTTAATGTTTTGTTTTGTTTTAGTTGTTGTTGGCGTTGTTGTTGTTGCCATTGCTACTTCAGCACTCATTATACCCTACATTATGTTAGGTTACGCTCGTTTCTGATTGGCTTAAAACACAACTTTAAGTAAATAGTCAAAAAACACAGCAACAACAACAACAACAGCAAGAAAAGGTTACATGAAATTAATTAGCAAATCATAAGCGAATGCGGCAAACGTATGTAAAAAGGATATAAAGGATATAAAGAACAAAAAAGTTAATTTTCGAATGGAAAAAGTCGAACGATGATGAATATGAAAAGCGTATTTCAAATGGTTTACAAAGAATTCAATTAGCAAAATCTGCAATAAATCAAATTCCAATTAAGTAGAAAAATATTTCAAGGAAAAGCGAGAAAATTAAGAAGGTTGCATGAAAACGAATGAATTTTCGTAAAATTACAAATTCGTTTTTAAATCATGTAAGATATCGTTTAAAAATTCTTGCTAAATAATTATTAAAAAAGAAACCGAGCACATAAGTTGCTCTCTTGGAATCTGAAGAGGTTCAAGTATTTAATTGCAGTATTTAAATTAAATTTTTTAATGTAACTCATACTCCTTCAAGTGTTCAAGAATTTCAGTCCCATGTATACCATGAGATATCTGATAGTCGCCTATAAAACAAACGTATATCAATAAGCGAAAAATAACAGGATGCTGGGGAACAGCAAACCTATGAGAACTGGCCATGGAAACTTACAATTTATGCGAAATCTCATTTCATAAGCTGCCAAATTTACTTGATGGATGTTTTACTCTATTTTAAAGCCCAAGCATAACTTTTCTTTCGCTTCATGCGAAGTGATCTTGAGATTTATTTGCCAAAATTCGAAATAAAGCCAAAATTTACAAAATTACAGCAGAATTACTTTGATTCAGACACATGCTAATTCGGATCGTTATATGTAATATATAATTCCTTGGATAATTGGATTTTCTAGCTGTCTTGAATTTTAAGCACATTTTAACGCATGTTCGCCAATGCGCCATATGAACGTAGAGCATTAAACAGTTTCGCTAAAGGCATGAATTTGCTACATTTTTTTTTTGCGTGTATAATGTTTAGAGTTTGCAAAACAAACAGCGAAATTACAACACACACACTCACACACACACATGCACACACAAAAAATAAAGTATCTAAAAAACTCGCGCGAATAAAGTTTGTCATAAAGCACCCCATTAATAAGGAAAGGAAAAGCTTGGAAAAATCTAAAAGTAAAAAAAAGAAAAGCAGCAAAACAAAACATAACAGCAAAGGTTGCCGAGCGCCACACACACACACACACACACCAATACACGCACACACACATACACACATGCGCTTATACAAATGCAATGCGTACAAATGCGAATTAGAAAAACTTGTATACATATGAAAAATTAAATTGGCTGCGTAAAGCATTAACATGACGGCTGCTGGCGGCGTGTGAGTGTGGGGGCTGGGGGTGTGGGGCTACACTGGTTAGGCAAAAGAAGAAAAAAAAAAACAATGAAGAATGATGCTGAGGCCATGCCTAATGGCTTGTACATACACACATACATACATATACAAATATACATACATATACATATGCATACACGCATGTTTGTGTATTAGTATGAGTAACAGTTGTAGTAACGGTAATAGTAGAAGAGCCCATAAAGGCGTCACAAAGGCAATAGGCAAGTGGGGGGCATGCAGGAAGGTAATAAAGGTTGAACCGAAAACCGAATTGTAAAAGTGAGCAAGAAGAAGAAGAAGTAAAAATATTCGCGGGCACAAAATCAACAGCATACATTTCGGTTCGTCTGTCCGTACAACTGTACATTTGGCGTTATATACACACACACACACACATACACACATACAACCAAAAAGGGCTCCAATGAATTGCCTGTTGTTGTATACGCAATTTACACACACACACAGGCACACACACACACACATGGCAATACACGCATGCAAAAAGAAATAAAACAAAAGCAAAAACAAAAACAAAAACCGAAACAGAAAGGAAACAAAAAAACGATGACAGAAAAGGAAAAAGTGCGCGAGTATGTAAAATAATTTGGCAGCGCGTCAGAAATGCGCACAAATTAAAAAATAAGCCCCAACAACAACAACAACAGCAACAATGTGTGCGTACGCACTTTCACACAAATACATTTGCAATTTATGTGCGTTGCTGGTGCTGCTGCTTCTTCTTCCTTTCTTTTCATTTTTTTGCCATGACTAAGTACCACGACGACAACGACAACGACAACGCCAACTGAAAGTACTTTTTTCACACACACACACACACACACACACATGCGTAATGTAGAATTTTACATACGCAATTTGTACATGTGTGTACGCTCACCTCACCGCCCCCCGCCCCACGGCCAACGCCACTGCCATTGTTGGCTTTTAGTGGTAGTTGTTGTTTTTGGCAATTAACCGAAAGCGTTGGCGGCCTCAGTCTCGGCCTCAGCCTCAGCCCCAGCACGGCTCAACTCGACAAATTTTAAATATTCCCTTTTTCCATTTTGTTGTTTTTTTTGTTGTTTTCTTTTTTTTTTTGCGACTCCCGCCGCCCGCCAGCACGACTACACATGCACCCTACCAACTTAATGTGCTATCAACTCATTTTTCCTGTTGTGTTGTTGTTGTTGTTTTCTTCATTTGTAGGCACACACACGCACACACAGGCCGCATTTTTTGGGGTTGTCTGTTGTAGTTGTTGTTGCTGCTAGTGTCAGTTGTCAGTGTGGGCGTGGACGCTGCCATTTCGCGTAGGCTGAAGCTGAAGCCGAGTCGCTCAAGTCAGAGTTGGAGTTATGTTGTTGTTGTTGTTGTTGTTGTTGCTGATTCGCAGTTATTTTAAACAGCATTTTGAGCCATGTGTGCTATGTGTGCGCGTGTGTGTGTGTGTGTGTGCGATGGGTGTGCTTTATCGCGCTTCGCACTCATGCCTATTTATTCATATTACAATACATACATACATTTACATTCATATATGTACGCATGTATGACATTAAAATATATAAGTTCAATACAAACAAAAACAAAGAACCTGAAAAAAAAAAAACAACAACAACAACACAAAAACAAAAAGAGATGCCCATGGAGAACGAACCCTCGGCTCAAGTCCTTTGCTTTCGAATTCAACAAAAAGTTCTAAAACATATTTTCTTCCTTTTTTTTGCATTGCAAACTGCAAAATATTTATTAAAAAAAAAAGTAAAATAAAAAATAAAAAAAATAATAAATTAAAAAAAAATAAATTTAAAAAAAAATAAAATAAATTCTTTAAAAAAAAAAAAATAATAAAATAAAATGAAAAAAAAAAATTTTTTTTTAAATTTATTAAATTAAAACAAATTTAAATAAAATAAAAAGAAATTCATACATGTTACGCAGGATATTACTAGAACTAGAATAAATTAACACTAATATATACAAAAACAATTATCACAATACAAATACTTAAAAATGACATTAACAAAGTTGAAAAATACGATTCTTAAGTTCCAATGGATGCAGTCTTTTCCTTGGTTTATAGGCAGCTAAAGCTTTCGCAAGTAAGTTTCGGGATAGCCTGTCATTGTACCTCCTGCCAACGAAAGTAATATTTGGGTCCCTGTGTAATGCTTTGTTTCGGACATACCATGGCGCACCAGTCACCAGGCGTAGGAATTTATTCTGGAAGAATAAAGATTACTGTTAAAATGTTGTAAAATATAATAAGAACAAAGTGAAAAAAAGGAACATTATTAAATATTACGCATACGCCATGTTTGACGCCTTTGCTAATGTAAGTTTGAGACATGTGCAAATAACAGACAGCACAGTAATACACATATGTAAGTCCGTGCACACGCACACACACACACACATATAAGCCCTCTGACTCACACTAAAGTTTGTGTAACATCAACGCCGATTGGCTAATTACATGTTCACTACAAAACTCAAGAAAAGCAAAAGCAACAAAACGCAAAATAGAAACACACACAGACACATTTGTCTTTGCCACAGCAAAGCAACACACACACACACACATGGCACAAGACGTGCCACGAAAATATGCTTTAAGTCAAATTGTTGTTTTATTTTCGCACATACGCACATGTGTCAACCCACATGATTCTCCAAGCAACATGCTTAACCCTCAAATAATTTAGCGCACACATGCTCCCCCGCTTCACGACTCCTTAAACTTACTAAACTTCGTGGCAAAATTACTGTTTTGTGCACTGATTTTGCATTAGACTTGCAGTTATGTCAGCTGACGCTGAAGAAGAAGAAGTCACTAGTCACACATTGATCATTCAACTAATTCAGCCTACCACGCCTCTTTGTCTCAACGCCCCCATTAGATACATCATTAAACGTACAAGAAAACTATAAAAATCACGAGTCTATAAAATGAATTTGTCTACAACAACAGCAACAACAACACACTCAATCACTTGCTTTGTGAAAAATACTCAAAATCAAATGCATACTTTTATGCGCTCTATGCTACTAACTATCTCGCTTGCTCATTAGTTTGCCTTCAATTTGCTTATGCTGCAAACACACACTCACACACACACACACACAGACACTCACTCACTCAACTAACGTCTTATGGTTTGTTTTCGTATTTTTTTGTTTTTCACAATTCATGCCAAAAAAAAAAAACAAAAACAAAAAGAAAGCTTCCAAAATTCGGCAGCACTTGTTGGCATTTCCATGCTGAGCAGCGCGCGTTGCCTTCAGTACGTCCGTCTGTACGTCTGTCCGTCTGTGTGTCGCTTACCGGCAACCGACTTGAGTCGCTTGCGTCTTGACTTTGACTCGGCATGCCTGCCCGCAGAATATACTTTACTAACTTCTCACCCTCTGCCAAGCACGTTCGTTCATTCATTCATTTCTGCTCTTTAGCATGTTGAAAGAGAAAATGCTGTTGCTGTTGTTATTGTTGCGTAGACATAACGCTTAGCACAAATGGCAGAAAACTCAACTTGACTTGAAAGCGCGCGCGTCTCAATACGCAATACAACTCAACTCAACTTGACTCGCCTCGCCTCGAATCGACTCATTTTGAATTCCCTTCAACAACTGCGACAAGCAAGCACAACATCGTTGGCGCTGCTGTGGCACGGCTGTTGGCACAGAAAGTTTTCTTATTCGGCTGCTAGAGCTTCGTTTTGTTCTCGAATTCGGGCATCCTTGCCTAAACCAAACCATTTGCTTCTGGTTCGTCCTGACTTGCCATGCTTTACTTACTTCGCTGCCTTGCGTTCGCCCGTTTACATTTCTTTTTCTTTTCCTTTTCTTTACATTTTGCAAGCTCCTCTGCCGCCCACTCGCTCACACTCATTCGCTCACTCACTCACTCACTCACACTCACACTCGCTCGCTCGCTTTCTTTGGCCATTATCTCACACACACACACACTTTCTCTCTGAGTTACTTTGTTTATATCTATTCGTGTGTGTGCGCTGTTGCTGCTGCTGTTTTGGGACGCTCTACTGGTGGGTACTTTACTTGATGATTATGGCGACGATAATGATGATTGGAATGGCTTTGATGGCGTTGAAAATGAAGATTGCGTGTTGTAGATTTTACTTTACTTCTTGTTTTCTTTTTTTTTCCCAATTTTTTGTTGTTTTTTTTTTTTTCTCCGGTTTGTCCTTCGTGCTATTTGTTTGTTTGTTTGTTTGGCGTCTTTCTTTTGCTACAACTTTGTTTCTGTGCAAATGTGTGTGTGTGTGTGTGTGTGTGTGTTAATGTACATGTGTTTGTGCGAGATTGTTTTCACGTTTACTTCACTGTTTTTATACTTACTTCATTTTATGTAATGATTATTGCTTACTATAACAACAACAACAACAACAACTACTCTCATTTGATTTTCTATTACATTTAACAAGTGTGTGTGTGCGTGTGTGTGTATGTGTGTGTGTGGCTCATAGCAGCGCTTCGCATCAGTGCTCATCAATAACGCAAACGCAATCGAATTCATATTCTACACTAAACAATTACAACTACAACTATCATTATCATTACACTGGCCCAACACACACAAACACACACACACACACACACACAGCCACACGCATAGACATCTTTGTTACAACTTGACTACTGTCGGCAACAGTTCAAAGCCATCAAGGCATGCTCTCCTGTTGCCTTTGCTTGAAGTCCTTGTTGCCAAAATCGACGTCAGCGTTCTGCGTCAACGTTTGCGTCAACGTTGACGTCGTCTTCATCGTCTTCATCGTCTTCGTCGAGCATGTTTTGTTAGTGGCAATGAAGGCCACGGCGATTACTTTTTTGGCAAAGGAAATCGCCAACATCTTGGACAGTTAGTAACCGTTAAGACGTCGTCTCGTCTCGTTGTTGCCGGCAAAACAATTCTGCCTTGTACGCTCGGTTAAGCATTTTTCTTTACACAAAAGCGCACACGTATAACAACAACAACAAAAACAACAACAATAATAATAATAATATAGCAGCAGACACAAAATACGTAGAAAATGAAGCTGAGGCTGAGCCTGAGCTGAAGAAGACGCTGCTGCAGCTGCTGCTGTCGTCATCATTGTCTCTGCCTCGGCCGCTGTTGCCGTCAACGTGCGCTTAGACCCAAAGACAGACCCAAGAACAAAAAGTGGTCGGCAAAAATAATCAAAACCGTCAAATTGAATAATATAAGAAAAGCGAAATGAAGGAAAAACTCAACTCGCCGCAAAGTTGTGAATGTTGTGAATGCTGTGAATGAGAAGTGTGCAACCGGAAAATGAACGCATTTCGGATTTGAGTAATGAGAAGCAAACAAACAAAACGCAATTGAAGCAACTTCATTTATATGAATTTTAGTTATTTTATTGGTTTTTTTTTCAACTATTTTACATTTACTAAAAACTATTCATTTATTTAAAATCATTTTTTTTAATAATTTTTTAATTTATTTTTAATTTTTATTATTATAATTAGTATTCAGTTATCTTTTTTTTTTTTTATTATTATTTAATTATATTTAAAATTATTTTCTCATTATTTTAAATAATTAACAATATGATTTACAATATATTTTATTAATATAATAAAAAATTTTAAAAAAAAATTTTTTTTTTTTTAATTTTTTTTTTTAATCTCAAGTAATTTATTTTGTTAAATATTTATTTATTTTATTTTCTATTTATTTATTTTTTTTTTTATTTTCTATTTTTTTTTTATTAATGATTATTATTACAACAATACTCTTGTTACATTATGTATAGATTTTTATTATTTTAATTTTTATTATTTTAATTGTTATTCTTATTAATTGTTATTCTTATTAACTATTATTTTTATTAGTTATTATTTTGATTTTATATCATTTATTGAATTTTTTGTTGTCGATTAATTGTAACTTATTTCAAAGAACACACAAACACACACATTGAACACACCCCCCACACCACCCACTTGACAGCATGCGGCATGGTCGTCCAACCAACAACAATAACAGCAACAACAGCAAATCAGCCGATAGCGTTAAATCGCATTTTCGAGAGCGTCAAAAAGAGAGTTTCGCGCATTTTATTGCCTATAAAAATAAAAATACAAAAATTCACAAAAAAAACTTTATATATATGAACGAAATATGATTTCGGCATTACCGAAATTGTAATACACTTTCCTATTGTAAAACTGCGTTTAAGAATATAGAAAAGTCACGGCTTAAAGGCTTTGGCGTAACAGAAGCGTTTAAACTATGGATTGATCTCAAATCCATCGATACAATGACAATGCTATTAAAGAGACAAAGAGGCGGACGCTCTCTACTTGTGAATTTCCTCACTCAACAAAAGCAGACAAACAGACGGACAGACAACTCATTCGGCTCAGTCAGAATTTTTATAATTAAAACATTCATTAAGATTTCCTTTTGTGCGTTGCAAACTTTATGCCAAAACTGATATACCCTTTTGCCAGGATAACAAACAAAAAGAAACAAAAATCAAGCAATGTTGTAACGACAACAACAACAACAACAACTACGGCAAGCACGAAAAAACAACAAAAAAAAGTCCAAAAAAAAACGAAATTTGTTTTTAAATAAAAACAAAAACCATTAAAATTAAAAAGTAGCGGCACACACACACACACAGGCACACAGACACAGTCACGTACGCGCGTCTAGGCTGAGGCTGCGAGAGCGAGCGTGCCAACGTGCGTGCGAGCGAGAGCGCAAGTGAGCGAAATTATCCTTTTTTTCGGTTGGTTATTTTTATATGACGACGGCAACCCAAACTCAGCTCAGGCCAACTCAGGCCCCCTGCCCCTCATTACACCCATTGTCGTCGTTGTCGTCGTCGTTGCCGCCAGGACCATCACTGATTTTGCTCGCGAAATTTCCCCTTTTCTGTTGTTGTTGTTGTTGTTGCTTTCATTTTTTCGTTTCATTTCGTTTCGTTTTAATTTTTTTTCTTGCTTTTGTTTTTGTTGTTGTTGCTGCTGTTGTTGTTGTTGCTATCGCGCAGCGCAGGTTGCCGGTGGTGGCGTCGCATTCGTTGATGCGGGGCGCTGTGGCAATGCGGCATGCTGCGACGCAAGGACGAAAGCGCTCGTTGGGTGTCTCTCTTTGACTCTGTGTGTGTCTGTGTGTGTGTGTGTGTGTGTGTGCGGCATTTTCATTTTCGTCTGATTTTTTCCTCGCATTTCGTGGCTTCGTGCAATTTTTTGTTTTTTCGGTCTTGGCTTCTTTTTTTTGTTTGTGTGTGTGTGTGTGTGTGTGTGTGTTTGCTCTTCTAACCGTCGTTATTGTTGTTGTTGCTGCGCAGGGGATGTTCGTGGCGACAGCGCTGCTAGCGTCTACGCTGACGTCGACAGCAACAGCATGCAGTGGGGTTGGTTACGGTTTCGCTGTTGTTGTTGTTGTTGTTGGTTTGCTTCTTTTTTTACAACATTTTTATTTCGCCGTTTTGCGTTACCACACACACACACACACACACACACGCAGACACATACAATCATAGTTGTATGCACGCAGCAGCCGAATCAGTTTTTTATTTATTTTTATTTTTTATTTTTATTTTTTATTTTTCATTTTTTGTGTGTTTTTTCGAATGTTCGTTCGTTCGTTCGTTCAAAGCCTTCGTGCTTTTGGCTTTGCCATATTACACATGTACATGTGTATATGTGTGTGTGTGTGTGTGTCCTTTTTTTACATTTCGTTCGCATCCTTTTTACATTTTTGCGTGTTTTATAGTTTGAGTTTAAAATACAACAACAAAAAAAAAAAAGTATCGTGTCGAACACTTCCCCTGCTCAGCAGCCGCTCCGCACCACACCTCACCTCCTCCTCATTATCATCAGTCGCGTTCGCTTGACGCAACCCGCGCTCCACCCCCTTGCAATTTTAGGGTTGAGTCGCATAGAATCGAATCGAGTTGAGTTGAGTCCCCTCACTGAGCGGTGTGGGTTGGGCAAATGAGTAATGAGCGTTGTTTTTTTTTAAAGTTTCGCGGGTGATTTTATTTTAATGCTGCCATTACCTTTACTCTTGTTGCTGTTGTTGTTGTTGTTGTTGTTTTTTTTTTTGTTTTTTTTTTTTTTTTGTTTTGGTGACTGCGCTGCAACGCAGTAATGCTGCAAATGCACGCAGCGTCGCGTTGTTTTGGGATCATCAATAGTACAAAAATTATAGAGTCAACGATTGTGTTAAACAGTCGTCTGTCGCCTGTCGCCGTTGTCGTCAATTGACGGTTGTCGCTTTTTTAGAAACGCGCGCGCGTCGGTAAACAACAAAACTGTAATTGTTATTGTTATTAGAACTATATGAAGAAGAAGAAGCAGCAGTAGCAATAATACAAGATCATCATTCTCTCTCTTTCTCTCTCTTTCTAACTACTCGTCTATCTAATCATCTGTCTGTCTGTCTGTCTGTTGGCAACGTCTTTTTAAGCAAGCGCTTTCTTTTGCGGTTGCCACACATCATTAACAACAACATCGACAACGACAACAACAACAACAACAACAACAACAATAAGAACAACAACAACAAGTACAAACAATTGTCAAAATCATAGTCGAAAACAACATGAACCATAATCGTTATCATCATACGCGCGATTTGCTTCTCAACTTCTCAATGTGCGTCGCGTCGCGTCTCGTCTCGTCTCTCTGTAGTAACGGCGTCTGTGTCTCTGTCTGTGTGTGTGTGTGTGTGCGCCTAATTGTGTGCTAAGTTTTCTATTTGATTGTCGCGCCAAAGTACAAGCACAAGTACGCGTACGTCAACAGCGACGGTGACGTCAACGTCAACGTCAAAGAGGCAACGTCGCAAAGAAAGGCAAAATGTCCTTCTTACATTGTGTGTGTGTTGTACTCTGCTGCGCTGCTGACGCAAGCAGCGACTGTAGCAGAAGCAGCATCAACAACAACAACGACAACATTTTTGAGTCATTTGTTGCCGTCGACGTTGCTTTTTTGCTTCATTGCTGTTGTGCTTTGCCTTCGCCGTGTCTTGTCGTGTCGTGCTTGGTATTCTTATGTCCTATGTTCAGTGTCTTTGTGCTGCACATCTGTTCTGTGCTGTGTTCTGTTCTATTTTGTTTTTGTGCCATTTGTTTCGTCCCGCACTTCATTCGTTCGTTCGTTCGTTCCTTCGTACGTTCGTTCGTTTGTTCCTTTCGTACGTTCGTGTTTCTTTATTCGTTCCTTCATTTGTTCGTTCGTGTCCGTTGATTCGTTCCTTTCATCGTTTGCTTACCGTTTACATTCGTGTGTGCGCCACTTGGCCGTTGTCGTCGCTGTCGTGTTCGGTCGCTTCAGTCGCTTCAGTCGCCGCTTAGTTTGCTTTTGCTGCTGCTGCTTCTTCCCGTTCCTTTGAATCGAATTTGATTCAATTCACTCACGACTTACGACGACTTCAATTGAGTTCCGTTTTCAAAAATAACGTTAGTTGCTGTTTGTTGCTCGTAACGTGTGCGTGTCTCAACGCGGAACAGAAAAACTCACTAAATAAATAACACTTTACAAAATAATAATAACAAAAATATAAATATAATAAGAGGAAGCACAACAAGCATCAACAACAAGAACAAAAAAAAAATTACTGTTTTTTTCAAAAAAAAATAATTATTTTCGAAAATTTAAATTTGTCGGTTTTTTTTTTTTAATTGTTAAAACAAAAAATGTTAAAAAAAAACTCACTCAAATACAAAACTTATCAAACAAAAGTTTTAAATAAAAATTATAAATAAACTTTTGTAAGAATTTTCAAAAACAAAAATCAAAAAACGAAAAACATACAAAATCTCAAAACTCAAGTGTTTCTGCGCGCGTGTATGTGTGTGTGCTTGTGTGTATGTGTGCCGCTTAAACAACATAAACAAAACACTTTCGTACAATATTTCTTTGTTGTTGTTTTGTTTTTTTTTTTTTGTGCTTTTTTGCAACTCTCAAAGCAACAAAAACAGCAACAAAAACAAATATAAAAATGTGCAATATTTTTTTTATATATAATTTTATTTAAGAAAAGAAAACAAAAAAAAAATTATTCAAAAAATAATACAAAATTTTTAAATAATAATAGTTGAATTGTTGTTGTTTTTTTTTCTCATTCATACAAAAACAAAAAACACCAAAAATATATATTTGTTTATGAAAAATAAACGCGCGCGTGTTTTTTATATAAATTGTGACTTATTTCGAAACTTGTTGAAACAAAATTAACTCAAAAAGTGAAAGAAGCGGCAGCTTGAAAAAAGTCTGCAAGTTAGGCAACAACAACAACAACAACAAAAACAATAACACTGACAGCCGCAGCAACACCAAGAAGAAGCAGAAGCAGTCAAGAACACACAAGTTGCAAAAGAAGAAGACATTGCAAGGCTCAAGACAAGCGCGGCATTTGAAAAACAAATTACAACAAAACTGTCATGCAAATGTAAGTTGATTTTATGTCCCATTAAATTTTGATAAATTTTGTATGTTTTCTTAAAATTGAATTATGTTATTTAAAAGAAGAAATAACAAAACCATAAAATATTGCCGCCTGTTGCTTGGCCGATAGGACTATCGGTCACTGCCAAAAGAGAATTCCTTAGAATACGTGCTCAATGATCTTATATATTTCACTTTCTTTGATAAACTTGAAAACAACTCAAGTCTAGAAACAACAAAAATTGCTAATAAAACATAATTTTTCATGTATTTTTTAATTTTTAATGCATAAACAAAAAAATAAGTGTTTGAAATTGTTTTATTAATACATGTTTCAACTTTGATTTGCAATTTTTTTAAGTCATAAAAAATAAAAATGAAAAACAAAAAACCACCGCTAGATGGCGCCAACGTCTTTGCCAATTTGGCGTATAAAATTAGTACTCTGACAAATAACTGCCAATTTGAGTTAATTTTTCTTTTAAGAACAACATTTTCTTCAATTCTTTACAAAAAGGTTCTTCGATTCTTTGCGTTTTTAAAATATTACTCTAATTTGCATACAAAAATTCCATAACTTTCCCAAAAAATATTTAAAAAAATAAACAAAAATAAATTAAACTCTATGAAATACTTCGTCTCTTTAGAATTTCAGCTCAGAGCGATAAAAAATATTTATAATTGATAAAAATTCACATTTGCTTAAAATGTCTGAAGAAACTTTCCTATCCCAACTTGAATTATTCTACAAGACAAACAAATTTTTTGTGTTGTTCTTAAATCGCTCCTTAAGCAGAAGATTTCCGCATGTGATCACATCCCAAGCTAAATACAAATAACAACAACAACAAACATCTCTTTTGTTAAAAAACCGAAAATAAAAATGAAAAAAGTATATTTTACGCTTAAATAAGAAAATTTCGCATTTATTTGTTCTTGTTGCTTATCAATAGAAGACAATGTGTGATAGAGTAGACAAGTGCAACATCATTGTCACTCAGTGTGTCTGTCTGTCCGTCCGTATGTGCGTCAGTCACGCGACAAATGTATTGTTTGGCAATCAACATTCATGTTCCGCTACTTCTTTATTATTATTACTTCTGTGTTGACTTTTGTTGATAATGTTGTTGTCGTCGTTGTTGTTGTTGTTGTTATTATTAATGATCGATTTCTACGTTCAAATGCATACAAAATACTTTAATAATCATCAGAGTTGTCGTTCATTGAACTCATGTTGAATTTAAAGGAGAAAATGCAAAAAAAAAATAACAACAAATAATAAATAAAAGCTTTAAGAACACACAAACACACACATGGCATTTGTAGACGCACAGATTTCTTTACTTTTTGTTCAATCAAGCAAAAATATAATAAGAAAAAAATGGGGAAAAAATAATTGATTATAAAAAAATAAAAAAATATTGAGAAAAAAATTAAAAATAAATTAAAAATAAATCTTATAAATATTATTATTTATGTAAAAAAAAGATTAGTTTTACTTGTTCCTTTGCAACTAATTTTTTCTTATATTTTTTGAACTTGAAGTACTTTGAATAACTTTTAGCATATCAGTTGCGCGTTTACCCTTTGTTTCTTTCACCCTCACCCTCACTCTTTTACACCTTCTCACTCGCACAGGCATATTGCTATTTGAAACATATGCCATTGCAGTTAAGCAAATATACATGTATGCCATGCTATATCAGAGCAGAGCAGCAAAGCAAGCAAAATATTATTACGCATACGTCGTTTTTCGCTGCTTCTTCTTATGCATTTATTTATTACTTTTCTTTCTGCATTAATTTATTTATTTATTTATTATTATTTTATCAAATCGGTCAATGGACGACAAAATGTGTTCGCACGTTAGGCCTTCATCGCCGTGAGCGGTGAGTTGAGTTGAGCATGAATCGTGTCTAAAAACAAAGCACTCACGATATTCGATTATGCTCATTAATGTTCTCTCATGCTCGTGTCACGCTCTCTCTCAGTTTGTGTCTCTCTGTCTCTCTGTCTCTCTCTCTCTTTCTCACATAACAAGCGGCAGTGAGTTGCACTGTTATAGGCCACTGACTGATCGTTTCGAGGTCTACCGGGGTTAATGTCGTCGTCGTCGCCTGACTGCCTGTCTGTCTCACCGTCTGTCTGTTTGTCTGTCCGTCTGTTTGTCTGTCTGTCGCTGTGTCAGTTTAGCGGGGGCGCGCAGCATCAAGCGCTGGCCGGTCGTTCAGTCAGTCATTTAGTCGATCGGTCGGTCGAAAAGTCACAAACGAAAAACCCAACAATAAAAACAAAAAGCTTCTTAACTGAATTTCATTCGGCTTATTCATTCACAGTTGGCGGCGTTCAGTTCATTACTCATTTACCCCCCCGCTGCCCCATCGAACCAGTGATGAAATAACGAAATTTTGTTGACCTTTTGGGTGTTTTTTTTTTGCACTTTTTTTAGCCAAGAAATGTACAAAAAATGAGGCCTTGTTTAAATGAGTTTAATATTTCATTTTGTTGTTGTTTTTCTTTTGTTGTTTTTCTAGAAACATTTTGTATTTGTTTACGACAAATCTTCATTATTATTATTGCATAAAGAAGAAGTTATTGCAAATATTCAATGAAATAATTAAACAAGCTCATAAAATGCACAACAACAATTAATTAATTCATGCACTCACTCATTCATTCATTCAAAATGCCAAAACGTGTATCTTGTATCTCTTTTTGTGTTTGTTGTTGTCGTTCTTGCAGTAATCTTCATAATTTCAATGCTCAGTGTGTCCCAAATGCTTCACGACCTCGTCGCATTGGTCTGTCCGTATTACATATAGAAATAAAACCAAAAACGACCTCATTCAACAACAACAACTACAACAAAGCATAAAACACACATCATTTACCAAATTTGTCCTTAAAAAACGCTGAAGTGCAAAAAAAAAAAATTGCAAAGCTCAAGAAAAAAAATACAAAAAAACATTTAAAAAAAATATTTAAAAAATGTCAAAAAAAAGGTGTCATTAATTCATCTTAAATATAAAAAAAATTAAATCAGTAATAAATACAAATACTTAAATAAAAACAAATACATTTGCAAAAGTTCCTCATGGTCGCAAATACAGTAATATTTATTAATAATATTAAAAAAAAAAGAATCTTGAAATATATAATAAAAAACTATAAAAAATTGGGCGAAAATGCACATCTGTGTGTGTGTGAGTCTGTTTATATGTGTTTATTTAAATATTATAAAAAAAAAGAAGAAAAAACGCTCTGCAAATGAAATGAGGTTAAGCAAGAAAAGCAAAGCCCCAAATTTTTCGTCACTCAATACATGCTCAAGAAACTTTAAAAACACAGAAATATTTACAACGAATGCGATCAGCAGAAAATTTAACAAAAACAAGCGAAAAAATATACCTACAAAAGTATAATCAGAAAAAAACCAACAACAACAAAAATATTAATAAAAAACAAAAAACTTGAAAAACTGCAAAATCAAAAAAAGTCACAAAAAAAAAGGTCTTGTAACGAAATGTGGGCTACACTTTCAATTGGCGCACATACACACGCACACACACACACACACACACACAGCTGGTGTTCGGCAAAGATTTGATATTATAAAAACAAAAAAACGAAGACGATTAACCGACGGACGGACAGACGGACATAAAAAATAACGCTTGATCAACGATGAATAACGACGATATTCGTTGCTTTATCTAAGTATGTGTACGTGTGTGTGTGTTTATAATGAATGATATGCTTTTTTGTATGTATGTAAGCTGCATTCATGCCATTGCACGAATGCTTCTTGTTGTTGTTGCTGTTGTAGATCTGCAATGAACTCAATTCACAGAGCAAACATTTAGCGCGTCTCACTAAAAAAAATGTATATGTATATATATATATATAAATAAATAAATAAATAACTAAAACAACCAACCAACGCGCGACGTAACAACAACCACAACAGCAACGATCGACGAACGTACGAACGAAAGTATGAGCGAGTAAGCGATGTAAATGTGCAAGCAGCGCAGCACAGCCGAACAAATAAACGAAGACACGAACTCATGCACGAACATACATTCGCATGCATGCGTCGTCGTTGTCTATAAAGCTGCCTGTATGTATGTGCATGCAAGAGACGCAAAGTTGTGCATTTGTATGTATGTGTATAACGTACGTCGACGACAATTTTGTTGTTGGTTGCTGTTATGCCCTGCAACGCGTATGAATAAACAAACTTCTAAAATAATGACAGCGCGCAGCGCAGCGACGGCATCAGAGCAAAAATTTGCGCAAAAACAAAATTTCGGTAACATTTTTTTTAGTCAGCGCCCATGTACGCTGTCAACGTTAACGCACATCATTGGCAGCGCCAATGAAAGCGACTGCGACAGCGACAGCGACGCAGAAGTCAGCGGCAATGGCAAAGTTACTGTTCATACGGTCGACGTAATTACGTTGATGCCGACGGCGACAGCGCTGCTCTGTTACTCTGTTTGCTGCTGCTGCACTCAAACCCGAAAAACAAAATTGAATTGAATTATATAAAAAAAGGGAACTCTCCGACCGAACAGTATATGCATGTGTATGTGCACCGCACTTTTCCCCTGGCCAAACCGGCATAGCCCAGCGCGCTGCACTGCACACCGCTGCTCTGCTCAGCTCGGCCCACGATTGACGAAAGAAACATTCGCGAATTCCGATTCCGTTTCGGTTTCGGACTCAAATTGGACACAAAACCGCGCGCGCACACATATTTGCTTCCTCTTATTTTTATTGTTTTTGTTGTTGTTTTTTGCGTATGTGTGTGTGTTTTTTTTTTTTTACTGCATTTCAAACTGACGGAATCAGTTGAATTTTTTAATTCGATCCGTTCAGTTACAAAAGTTACTTCGTTCAAAACGCACAATTTACTTTTTTTTTTGTTGTTGTTATTTATATTACATTTAGAATTTATTTTTTTTTCCAATTTTGTTTTTCGCCTTATTTTGTGACTTTGTTGAGAAGGTCGAAAATATTAACAATAATAATAAAGTAATAATAATGATAAACGTGACATAAGAGACAATGACTTATATCAATAATGATAATAATAATAAAATAAGAATTAAACCTTTTTTTAAAAGGTTTCTAATTGCACATTAGCGCAAAAAAGACAAAAAAACTGCAAAGGAATTCAAATTAAAAGCTCATTTGACACATTTGTGTCGAGCAAAGTGAAAATCATACATTAAGTTGCGCTTGTCTTATAAAAAAAACGGCCGCAGAAGGAGCAGAAAAACCACAGTGTTAAGCAACACAATTTTTTTGGCGCACTTTTGTTTTTGTACAAAAGGTATGAGTGAATTGTATACATTAATTATTATTTTCGTATTAAAAAAAATGTTTTCAAAATTTGACAAATGTAACTTTGCCAATAAGAAATTACCCTTTTAACCGATAAGATTTCTTGTAAGCATTTTCTAATTGTAATTCAATGACAAGATGACTATAAGCCATGGTTGCGGGGGAATGTCATCAAAACACATGCACTTCATTGCCATCCATGTCTAAGGACATTTGAGTCATCTGTGAGCACACATACACAACACCCAAAAAAAAAAGGCGAAAAAAAAAAACAATTACAACATCAAATCGACTAAGGCATTGCCGCACTGATCATCGCCTGCAATCCAAACGTGCGCTCTCTCTTATGCCCTCTCATGCGCTCGCATGCTCTTTTTACTGCGCCAACAACTCAACGCAATGCCATGCAGCACAGCATGCATAGTCGTGTCTGCTCGTGTCGGTCTCTGATTGCGCTCGTGTGCGCCTCGTGCGTCCATCGACGCAGCGCAGTCCATTGTCGTTGTCGTCGTCGTCGGCAATGATCTCCTACAAGGTTTCTTTTCTTCGTCTTCTTCTGTTTGTTGTCGTTGTTGTTTTTGTTGTTTTCGTTTTTGTTTGCTTGACAACGCATCACATAACGACGCGTCGCCAACTCCTTCCCGCCCGCCTGACCCAAAACGGACACTTCAATGAAGTTGTTGCTGCTGCTCTCCTCGTGTATGCTCTTTGTTGCTCTCTATTGCGTACTCTCACTTAACTTGAGTGTTGGTTCCCTTTATTGCCATTCCCTCTGTCTCATGCTCTATAACTGTTTTTCCTTCATTCTTCGCTCATTCATTGCTGCTTCCTTGCCTTGCCCAGCCCTGCTGCGTGTTGCATTAAAGGTTAGTTTGCAGTTTTTGCTGTTCGCAATTTTGCTGCAATCGTCACAGGCAGTCGGGTGTTTTTGGTGTTTGAGTCTTAAAAAGAGAATGTTGTACTTAAAGAGCGCACTGGAGTATATTTCCAATTTCGTATAAATCAACACCAACAACAGTAGTACGCACAGTAGTTGTTGTTTTTGCTGTTGTTGTTGGCCAGATCAGCCTAGTGTAATGTAATATAACATAGCGTAGCTTAGTTAGTCAACGTCAACGTTAAAGGGTGTAAGAGTAATAGCGCAAAAGAGCGTAAGAAAGAGAGAAAGCGAACGAACATTGTATGTTACAACGTTGATATGATGGATGAGGTGTGCTGTGGTGTGGTGAGGTGTTAAGCCAACAACTACAACATTTTCGTAGGAAACGCAACAAAAGCAGTAGCAACAACAACACCGCCGCTGTTCTTATTGTTGTTGCCGCCACCGCTGCCGCCTCTTCAGCAGCGACTGCGGCGTCAGCGACGACGACGACGTTGAGGATCGCGCATTGTATCTTGTTCTGTTCGGTTGTCGCAACTTGTCGGCTTGCAGTTTGCAATTCAGTGCCGAATTGTCAAAACGCGCCTCAGAAAAACGTTCTCAAAATTTTTTTTCGTTAGCAAAAAACCAAGGAAACAGCAACAAAAAACAAAGCAAAAATAAAGTAATAAAACTACAAAAATTACACACACACAAACATACATACATACATATATGTATTAAATGAACAGTTGACTTTCATTTTATTTCAATAAATATTCGTTTGTCTTCGTGCGTGAGTGTGCGTGATTGTGCGTGTGTGTGTGCATTTACACATAATTGAATTAAAGTTTAAATAAGATTCACTTTTTTTTTATTGCATTATTTTTTTTTACATGTTTCATTATTAATTATTATTAATATTGAATTATATTTATTATTTATTTATTATTTGTGCGTGTATGTGTGTGTGTGTGTGCGTTAATATTTTTATTTATTTAAATCTGTTTTGGAAAAAATCTCACATAATTAAAGACAAAAAAGCAAATAAAAACAGCAACAACAACAACAACTGCAGGGAACAACTCAGGAATTTTTGTAATAGTTAACCTTAAACCTCAGCAACAACAATAACAACAACAAACAAACAAAACTAAAGAAGCCAAACACAACTCAGGAAAACCAACAACAACAATAATTATAATAAAACAACAACAACAAACACACTAAAAACTGTAAAGAAGCCTCAATTCTAACAACAACAAAATAATGTTTTGTTTTTGTTTTTTATAGTTTAATAAACAATTAATAAATAATCAAAGGTAAGTTTAGGAAAAAAAATTCTTTAAAAAGATTTTTTTCTCATTTTATTTATTAAAAATTTTTTTTAATTTGCAAAAATATTTTACGCTTTGATTAAAACGCATGTATTAATCATTGCCGTATTAGTCAAAAATTCGCGTACATATTTGCCCCTTTAACCCATGCTTCACCACTGATTTTAATCCAAGTTCTTTGTTCGTTATTAAATGCATAAAACTCACTATAAAAATGGTGATGATTATGTTGAAAGTAACTAACATGTTTTAAAACAAAATGAGTAAAAATTTTGCGATAAAAACTTAATAATAAAATAAAATATAAAAATAATAAATAAAAAATATATATTTAAAGATAAAAAAAAACAGCTCAGCATTTCAAAGAAATCAAATATAAATCAAAAAGGCGATAGAAATTAATGAATAATTGAAGAAATAATAATCAAGTAACAACACCAACATGAGTAGAAAATCAACCGCCATTGCAAAAAGGGCAACAACAAAAACAAATACATTCCATACTTTCGCTTTCGTTCGAAAATGCAGCAAACTCATAACAACAACAGCAACAACAATAAAAACGATAACAAGCGAACAACACTGAGAAAATCTATTCAAAGCGCAAAGGCAAAAGGCAAGTAGTCAAGCCGATCCAAACATGGCGTAGTAGGGTGCGGTGCGGTGAGGTGAGGTGCGGCATGCATGCACTCAACCGCAAAACAACGTCGCCAACGAACGTCAACAGAAGCATCATTCAAACGACCGTCAGTGGGCCAAGCCACACACACATATACACAAAGAGCGCAACGCATAGAAGTGCAAGCACAGAGAGAGAGAGAGAACGTCTGGCCATCAGTCAGTCCGTCAGTGTAACAGTCAAAGGCGACAACAGCAGCAGCAACAACAACAGCAATAGCCATTGTAACACATGCGACCCAGACCGAGACCGAGACCCAGAACGAGAGACCGAGACCTAAAATACGAGCAAACCGGCGACCAGACTAACGTAGAATAGCGCAAAATGTAATGCAAAAATGTGTAGTATAGTGTAGAGAAGAATAGAGTAGAGTAAAGTAAAGTAGAATAGTAACAACGAAACGAGACGAGACCAAAGCAAAGCACGGCAAAGCATCAAAACAACAACAATAAACCAGACACCGGTACAAGTGTTGGCGAGACTACTGCAACAACAACAACAAACAGTGACTGCGACTATAGCAGGCTGCCTAGCAGTCAGTCAGGCAAGCAGCGACGCGCATAAAAAGGTGACGTAATGACAAAAACTACTACTCCACTAACACATTTTTCTGCATTCCTGCTTCGCATGCAGACGCAAACGCAGTAATGCAAACACAACGCAACGGCAATGCGCTCATACTCTTCTACGCTCAACTTCTAGTCTTGTCTCACACACACATGAACGGCTACAAAATGCACTTTGCGAAATGAACGAAAAAAAAAACCATAACTGAATGAACAATCGTAGACACACTAGCAATCACAACAACAACAGCGACCACAAGAAGCTGTTAAACAGGAAGAGAGCGAGTTACGATGTTGTTGTTGATGAGAGACGAGCAACGAATATTCTAGCAAGCAGCAGCAGCACCAGCATCAGCAGACTAAATCAACAAACATATACATACTTATATGTGAACAAAGAAACGCACGCACAAGTAACAAACTAAAGCAGCAAAAAAAAATCAAGTAAATGTAATGCAAATACAAAAGCAAAACATCAAAAAAAAATTATATAAATAAAAGAAAAAATCCAACAGCAACAACAACAGCAAAAATGCTGTTAAATTATAAGGGGAGAAAAAAAAATAAAATAAAATTTAAAAAAAAAATCAACAGAAAGACAAAAAAAAATAACCCGTACAAGCAAATGTCCGCTTTTCAAGGTTTTCATGCGAAACGCGCTGCTAATGCATTTTGCATGCAATGCAATGCAAAAGGCAGACAGTGTGATAGAGACCGAGGAGTATGTGCAAGTTACCAACAAAGCATACAGTGGCGCATATAGTGCGAAAGAGAGAGTGAGAGAGAGGCAAAGGCAGCAAACAACGAAATGGAAAAACACAGCCATGCAAATAAAGTTAAAAATAGCAAAAGCAATGCAAAAGCAAAAAATTAAAAAAACAAACACAAAATGGTGTATCAAACAGGAAAGCAATGCAAAGCAAAGGCAGAGCAAGGCAAGTCAAGGCGATGGCGTGCAAATGCAGCAAAGTAATATTGAAGAGAGAAATTCCTGGTTTATGCAAATGCGGGTGAGGGCGCACGATCAACTAAGACGACAACGGCGACCGAGAGCGCATGTTGATTGCCGATTGAGCACACACTTTAAAGGCTTCACTTAGAAGTCTTTCTCTGTGTGTGTGTGTGTGTGTAATTGAGTTGCTCTTATTATTGGCATTGTTGTTGTTGGTGTTGTGCTTTACAGTTAAGTATGAAACAACACAAATGACGCAAACTTAGACTCAACTGTATTTATATAATGATGAAGGTGCGGCAACAAAGCCCTTTGATGAGCACATATACACATAATGTGTAAAAGAGACGAGATGCGACGCGACGCAGCGTAAAGTGAAGTGCTAAAGCAAACTTATAAGGAACTTCCGTTAGCCTTGAATGCCAATTAATAAACGAGTTGACTATTATCATCATCAAGATGATGACGACGTTATTGATAATGAACAAGAACAGCGCGCACAGCATAAATCTTATCTCTTATTAGAGACAAATGCAGACAGATAGACGGAGGGAGAGAGAGACAGTAAGATAGAGCGATACATGGCTAAATAATAATAAAGAGCGTGGGTGCTCTGTAGCTGAAGAGTAAAGAAGGGAACAAAGGGGTTAATGGTCATACAACTTAGGGCGTAGCACAAAATAGTTATGATAACTTAAATGCAGGGAGAGGAAGAATGAATAAAGTACAAATAAGAATTGCACACAAAGCCAAAGGGCAAACGATGATTGTGTATGTGTGTGTGTGGTGGGAAAAACTTCTTTCATATAATGTTTCTTTGTTGCTTTTAATTATAATTAATTAAAGCAACGAATCTAAAAAAATGTTTACTTATTTCGAACTTTAAATCATTTCCTAGAAATAATAATTACTGACTAAGACTTTTATCAAGCTTAGCCAAACTAACACAAGTGAATGCTGAAATCTAAGCTCAAAGCTTACGTATTATGCAAATTCAAGATTAAAACTATATACTATAAAAATACATACATATAAAAAATAATATATTCAAAGCTATTTGTGCGATAACAAATAACTAACGTTCTAATGGAGTTGCTAACGAAATAAACTAAAAACAATGCGATAACAAATATCGAATCAACCATGACTCATTCGACTTGAAACCATAGTTTATATTAGACGAACATTATGATCCACACAAACTTTTAGCTTTGTTAAGTCAAATTTTTGTTGCTTTTCTATTTATTTTTGTTGCCAGCATGAATCATACATATACGTATGTATGTAAGAAGTGCAATGAAACGTAAGAAATCCTCATGTGTTGGCAATGTAGGGCATTATACATAAATAGACAAAGATGCAACAATACTAAGTGTTGAAAACGAACGTGAAGGATCATGATCATGCCACAGACATAGACATGCAACTGCAACAAAGACAATAACAGCAGTAGCAGCAAAAAACAGTATTTCTCGCTCGCTCATGCACAAATTCACATTTATTATTCTCGTCTATTCTCTAAAGTTTCTCGTTGCGTCTGAAAAATAAGCGGCAGCGGCTCTCCGCACTTGGCGTTGCTCCAGCGATATTCAAGGACGTTCACAGGCCGTCGACAGCTGCATTTGTTGCATACATACATACATTACATTAAATGTTACTATGCGTGTGCGTGTGCATCAAATGCTACAAGTTGATGTTGTCTGGCATTGCATGTTTCTCGGAAACGGTTTCCAAGGCCAATTTGCAGTCAGAGCCAGACGAAAAAAGAAAATACACAAACGAAGCAATCCAAAGCAAAGTTAAGCAAAGCCAACCCAAGTCATCCAAGCACAACAACAGCAGCAAAGCAAACAAAGCAAAGGCTAGACATTCTTACACACACACACACACACACACACACAAACATACGCTGGCAGGCAGGCACGCACAGTAATAGTTTGGCTCTCTACTGTGAGCTCTGTGCTCTCTTCACTCAATCAATGCTCTCTTGTGCTTCTATTTGTTTGTGGTTTTCCCCTTTGTTGATTTTCATTGACTTTGCAAAGCTTTATTAAATAGATCTGCTTGTTGTTGCTGTTTGCATTCTCTCGTTTCCTGTGTCAGCACTTTTTTGGCTTTTGTCTCTTTTTACTTAATTATCTTTGCTCTTTTCAACTCATCAAACTCATCATGCTATCGCTCGCGCTCCTTTGGGTATGTCTTGTTAATGCGACAGACAACACTAAGTAGTCCGCGTCGACGTTGACGTCGATTGCGCTTGCGTCGTTGGTGAACGGCGCCAATTGTACTTTTTATATTGTTTTTGTAAGTCCATACATTTTTGTTGTTGTTTTCTTTGTTTTTTCCAACATTTTTCCGTTTTGTTTCATTTATATGGTTGTCGTTTTTGCTTGTTTTTTTTTTGTCTGCATTTTCAAGTCACTCAGTCAGTTGGTCATGAGTGTCATCGATATGATGTTGTTGTTGTTCTTTGTAATTGTATGTAACTGTGTCTGTCCGCTTATATGCATGCATGCATGCATGTGTGTGTTTGTTGCTTACTGTTATGCTTTATTGCGCTTTGTTGTTGCCAACATCCTCTGCTTCCGTTGCGCTTTTTTGTCTTTGTCAGACAGACAGACAAACGAACGTCGCCAATAAGTATTTTGTTTTTGTTGCTACTCATTTCACGAAATTATGACATTGAAAATGCTCAATAAAGAAATAAAGTTGTAAAATTATAGCAAAAACGGTTTTCTAGTCTAATGAAAAAAATGAAGACTCCCAAAGGGAAATTCACAAAATTAAAGTTTGTAACAACAAAACAAGAAAAAAAATTAATAAAATAAACGATAAGAATTTGCGAGTTTGTGCATTGAACTCTCATACATATACACACACATGAATGGCACATATGTATGTATGTACACATGTAAACTGCAAAATGACAAAGTCAAAAACAACACACATGAAATTAAAATTGTTGCCTCGTGCATTGCAACTAATCAACGTTGCGCTCCCGCATTACCCCTCACCCTATCTGCCCCAACAAGGCAGCTTTGAGATCATTGCACGCCTTTGCCATTATCAAAAGCAAAAACATTGAACTGAAAAAAGAGCAGAAAAGCAAAAAGAAAAAACAACAAATAAGAACGAAAACAAAATGCCCTGACGGCCCACGCCCCCAACGAGAGGTTGTTGTAGTCAACCTTAGCAAAACTGCCAACCACCCCGACAACAACAACAACATGCGCACCCTTTACAATGCAATCGGCGATTCGATCCAAGCCAAACCGATCGAGCGCAAACATACAGTACAAAATATCTTTATATATATAAAAATTTAATAAGAGAGAAAGAGAAAAACACAAAGTTATTTTTGCACTTTAGCTTTGCATTCATATATGTATTTTTTTTCGCCTTTTTATGAATTTTTTCATTGCTGTGCACACTTTTTTTTATCTAATAACCTTGTGCAGTGTTATTAAACCCAAAAAGTTTTTTAACCTCAACTGTGAAATGAAATGGGAAAAAAAAAGCCGCAGCGCAGCGAACGTTGTTGAGAAATGCTAATAATATAAAAGGCAACAACAACAACTCAAGCAATGAGCAAATAATAAACAGCTAACACAAGCAAAGGCACACAAACGCACGAATGCAAAAAAAAACAAAACCAAAAACAACAATACAATAAACAGGCTGACAAAGCAATACTTACAAAAGCAAAAACACAACTAAAAAAAAAGTAAATGCAAACGCAAATACAATGACAAATGCATTTGCATTGTCAATGACCAATAAGCCTAGAGTGTGTGTGACTTTGTCTATGACCATGATCGTGTGGCTATTGTAAGTTGTTGTTGTTATCAATTTGCAAATGATAATTGTATGTTGTGTCGTCAATTGAAATTAATATGACACAAGAGTCATAAAGATTAACAGTGTGTGCAAGAAAGAGATGTGTATACGAAAAACAAAAAACAACAACACCCATACATAAAAATTGCAAACAAATGCGGGCGACCCAATTGTGGCGAAAGCAAAGTCATTTACTTAGTAAAAGTAAAGTAACAACAATAAAGAGCGTAACGTACATGTTACATGTACAAATGTGCGCAAAGTTAACAAGAGCGCAAAGCGCAGCAAAGAGAGCAAACGTACGAGAGTGCGCGAGTGCGTCTGTGATTATATATAAAAGAGCGCAACTAAATTATCAACGCAAAATTGTCAAAAGGCACAGGCGCAAAAGCCTGTAACTGTATATGCGTGGTATGTGTGTGTGTGTGCATGTGCAAACGATAAATCAACGATGCAAAAACAACAACAACAAGAACAAATATAACATTTGCGTAAGTGCAAAGAAATGAACGTGTGCAGCATTTGACTTTGAGTTGAGTTCATTGCTTTTGCATATTTTTGCGTTGTTGTAATTGTTGTTTTTTTATAGGCCTATTTGAAATTTTTGTGCAAAAATATGCAAAAATTTGTGCAAAAATGAAACGAAAACGTTCATTTTTCTTTGCTGTTCTTGTCAATTCTTCAAAATTGCAAACGATGACAAGAATTGCTTAGCAGCTATTAAAAGACGGCAACAGAAAACAACAACAACAACAGCAATTTGCTGTAGACAAAAAAAAGTGCTAAACACGAGTTTTTTATGCCTTCCAATTTGTTTATTATTATTATTTTTTTTTTGTATATTTTTTTGTCAAACATTTGCAAAATTTGTAGAAAAAATATGAAAAAAAAAACAAATTATTAAAATATTGTACAGTTAGATTTTGCACACGTTTGCAAAATTTGAAGCGTAAAAAAAATTTCCAAAATATAAAAAAAAAAAATAAAACATGAACAAATAAACAAAAATAAATGAAAAATTGGAAAACTTATTTGATAAAATATATAAATAAAAAAAATATGCTTACCAATGTCAAAGTGCTGTAGAAATGCAAAGTGTATTAGCCCCTCCAGTGTTTGTTGTTAATGTAGGCGAGCGCGGTGAGGCGTGAGGCGTACGGTATCATGAGTTGGTAACGACACCAGAAGTAACAACTGCATAAATAGTAAACGTACGCGAGGGAGTGAAAGAGTGAGCGAGAGAACGATGGTGATCACATTTGTCGCGTTGTGTATTTTCGACAGTAGCAAACACACGCACGCACACATACACTTAAGCATAGATAAACACATGAGCACAGCGAGAACATGTGTGAGGTTAATGCACGCAAATTGAGACAACGACAAATATGTATAATAAAATATAACTGATGACTTCACACTCAGCCTCCCGCACACATCCCACTCCTCTAAACAACACAGTTGTACACACGAGCGACCAAATTAGACAACAATCGCAATAATGACGCTGACGTTGGCGTCAACGTCGATAATGTGAGCACAATTGCAAAACCATATACAGCATTAGATACGACGTGATAAGACGTAAAACACGCATGCAATTTCAACGTAATTGCAAAGTCGCGTAAAACCGATCGATTGTTTTCTTAGCATCAAAAAATCATCAATACACATTTATATGCATGTACATATGTACAAATGCAGTGATAAAGTCACAAGAACCGAAACGAACTGAACCGAACCGAACAAAATAGAGTGTATATATATGTATGTGCATATGTATGTAAAAAGTTCAAAGCCCTCACACAAAATGCCAAAACGTAACGACGTACCGAAATAAATGTGCTGCGATAGAAAGAGAAGCAACAAAATGATCAACGTACGAACGTATACACGAACGCAAACACGAACGCACAAACAAACGACCGAACGTAATATTGGTTAGAGAGACGCGTGGAAGAGTAACGTTATGGGCACAAAAGAAATCAACATCATTGCTGCTGATGTTGTTGTCGTCAGTCAGGCAAATTGCAAAAATTCACTTCCCGTTTATGATATGCACTGAAATAAAACGAGAACGTACGTAAACTGCACAAAAAGTTAACGCACGCTTACACACGGCACACAAGAAGAAGCATTAAACAGGAAAACAACAACACTGTAATTGATATAAATTTCTTATTTAATTTGATTTTTAAGAAGTAAAACTTTATTTCTTTGAAATATTCTGTATAAAAGCACTTTTTTCGGATTATTTTATTTTTATTAAGACGCAATAAATGACATTTGAATATTAATAGACATTTTTTATTTTTTGTCGCACACGTATTTTGCATACAAATGAAGATGCTTAAATAACACAAAAACCCAAAAAAAAATAAAAACACACGCTTAGACAAACTACGACTTTTACAATAAAAAATATATGTAAAACGTTAATTATTTGCTGTATACTTTTTTTTCACACACACTCACACGCACACAGATACGCAGAGTTGTTAGTTTAATGTATCGATTTAACTTATGGTAAATTTACCGTCACAACGTCCTAAACTAATCGCGAACCGAACTGAAACTGAATTCGGAAAATGCCAAACGACGATCATAGAGCAAAAAAAACAACAACAATAACAAAAAGTATATAAAACAAAAATGAGCGTCAACTATTACGAAAACTACTCGACGACGTCCAATAGAGACGAGAGCGCCAAAACGAGCATTTTTTTCACTCAAATACAAATTACAACAAGACTTTATTAGTTTTTCACAAACAGATCAAAGACAATGAGTGCACAACTGCAAAAAAACAACAACTGCAAGAAGAAACCTAAAGAGTCGCCAAAAAGAAGGGGCATACAGAAGGACGGACAGTTAGGCAGACATATTGGCATGCAAATGCATTGGCAAGTTGTTGTTGTTGTTGGCAAAGAGTAATCATAGATAAGATTAGTTACACTCAAAATGGAGCATAAACATACATGTGTGTGTAGCTTTGAGCATAAGTGAGCTTTGACAACAACAATATCGAACGAATATTTCAACATGAGCTATGAGCATATGTGTGTATGGTGCGTGAGCGTCACAATGAGCAAAATAGTTAGAGAGCGAAAGATGCGAGAGATAAAGAGAGCGTACGAAAATCTAGCCTAGACAAGATGCTCATTGATGAAGTACACTCAAATTTCGGCTTTGAGTGCTTCGGCATTAGAGCAGTCGAGCATACCTGTTCATATATGTATTAGAAGAGTAACGCCAATGTTAGTAGTGCATTTGCTTAAACTAAAGAGCGCAATTGCAAATGTTGTTGTCGAATGCATTCTAACAAGAGTGACGCGCAAAGCAAATGAGCACAATGCACTAGTGTTGCAACATTGCGAAACTTGTTGCAGTGTTGCCACATACTTTTTTTTTTTAATCCTGTTTTGTAAACTGACAATTATGTATTTGATTGATCAGCAAAACATGTAATCTAATAAGAAACGGAAATATTTGTTTTTTGTTTTTTTTTACTTAAAAAATTAAAATAACAATTCTGCAAAAAAAAAATTTGAATAACTTGTAAAACAAGCAATACTGCTGCAAGCAACAATCAACAGTTTTTACAATATTAGTTTATTGTTTTTGTTATAAACGAATTTTTTTTTTTTTATTATTTTTTTTATTTTATTGTTTTAGTAATTTTTTGCATTTCTGCAGAAAAATTTGCTTTGTTTTTGCGCTTATTTGTTGAAACAACATGCAAATGATATAAAAAAAAGCAAAAACACAAAAAAAACAATTCAATAAACAACTACAAAAATAAAAGATTTTAGTTGTTGGGCAGGCGAACCGAGAAGTAAGATGGGTAAAAATGAGTGTTGTTTTTGCTATTCAATAAAATTCTAACACATACATATCTAAATGCATGTGCATGTGTGCGAATCGATCATGCCTGCACAATGTATAAAAAAACACACACACGTTTGTACACAGTACAGAAATGCAAACACATATGTGTCATTTGAAAACTCGCGCTTTCTTGCTCTCTCGCACTCTTGCATTCTAATACGTAAATATGCGCGTTTGTTGTCTCGCTATTTTATTATTGGAGGTAAACGACCGAATGTCCGACAAACGATGACTAGGTTAAGGTGAAGGTCAAATTTGCGAGAGAGCAAACAAGCAAACAAGAGACGTAACGCGCGCGCAACTAATGCAAAATAAGTAAAAAAAATGAGATTAGTAAAGAGCGCACGAAACGTTTGAAAGAGTATTGTTTGCATATATATAAGTAGCTAAAGCTTTTGTGCAAAAAGAAGAAGCAGCACAGACAAGCGTAGACAAACTGGAAGTAGTTATAAAAATGAAAGAAAAAAAGAGAAAAAAAAGAGTCGTTTGTTTAGCGAAGTGAGGCGGGCAAACGGAAACTGTCGAGTTAACAAGCGCAAACGTTTGATATTTGAATAGAGATAAAAATTTGATTTTTAATAGTGAACGAGCGTATAAAAAAACAAAAACATTCCATCTTGTCTGCGTTGGCGTTGATATGGGCTAAGGAGCGAGTAAGACGGCAAAGCGGTTGAAGCCAGACACACACACATAGAGTCATGGACAACAACGAGTAAGGAAGAAAACAGACAATAAAGTAGTAGAAGAAGCACATGCACGTTGGCCAGACAGAGTTTGATCAATGCGCGTGTGGAACAAAAAGAAGAAGTCGAAGAGGGAGTGTAGGAGAACACAAAAAAAAAAATAAAAATTAAAAACTTTGCCTTTGCTATTTGTTTGAACATGTTTTATGCGCGCGCACATGCAAAAGCACACATATGTACACACACGGACATAGAATATCAAACTTTGGTCGGGCTCTTGCTGCGGTTGTTTTTGCGGTCGACGCCAACGCCACACGCAAGCCACATGCATGTGTATGAAGACGAGAGAGCGCGCTACGCTCATTATTGCGCTCTTGCGTATTTCTAATAAGCTTAATGCGTCGCCGAACTAGTTAGAAACCGTTGTGTGTGTGTGCGCGCGCTCAGTCAGCGTTGCTCATCATTTACAGTGGGGTACATGGCACTGTGCATGTGTGTGAATGTGACAACAACGTCTTCGACATCATTAGGGTATATGCGGAGAGACCTTGAACTTGGACTTAGTTTGTGAGTGAGT
>JBAMBP010002720.1:0-67341 GCA_037044515.1 Phortica magna
GCGCTGCATTCGCTTGGCAATTTTCCCGTTTCTCTGTTTCTAGTTAGTTTTTTGTTTAGTGCTTCTTCTTCCCTAGACGCGGACACTTTTTCGTCAAAGACGCTGCTTTTGGCTCACTAGTGTTTCACGCCGAGCCCTTAAGCCACTTTAAATTGTCGAATTGGAATTAATTGAAATATAGCGGTCCAATCGAAAAATGTCAAATTAGCATCTTTTTTGTTTAACTTCAAACGACGCTTGGATGTTTTTTGACGCATTTCATTAAATGGGAAATTAGTGAAAAATTATCGCTAAAAGTGATATTTGGTCAATCAATATAAACACAATAAAACTGAGTGACAGTGTTGAAACAAATTCAAATGTCGGTCCGTCAGTAGTCGCAGGAGTCGTGTCACGTATTTATTGAAATAAAGAGATGCCCATCACTAGTCACTTTACCACGTTACAAAAGAAGAAGATCGAATGCATTTAAAAGCCGCTAGAAGACGTTTTATTTATATTTTATAAAGTTGTGAAATTACAGTAAAAGTTTTTAAAGACAGGATGAATTATATTTTGTTAATCGCTCTCGCGGCTATTTTTGGACGCAACTGTGCCTTAGAGAAGAAACAGGACAGTAATAATACTTTCGTGGCGACAAAAGAATGGCAAGAAATCGCTGAAGGTAAGGGAGGACTTTAAGTAAAGAAGTAAAAATTGTGCTGATCTATGAAACACCTCAATTTCAGGCCAAGGCATACCTGCTGGACTGCATGTGCGCATAAACCTACAAACTGGAAAAAAAGAAGCAAAATTGCTGGATGAAGAAGACGAACGAGAAGGAAATCAAAAAGGTCTGGCGTTGGAATATCACCCTGACAAACTAGAACTTGTCAAACGGAAACACAAATCCTACGATGAATTGCGTGCAACTTTTGATGAAATGCGTAAAAATTTCAAGACTGATGCTGAACTCATTGTGCAGCTAATTGGCGAACATCGCAATCTAAGCAAAGGAGAGCAACCATTTGACAGTCCTGTGCTGACGGCAGAAACCAAACTAAAGACACAAATGCATTTGCTAGAAAATTTCGAATATTTACTGCATCAGTTCGATAATGCGTTACTGTTCATTGAAAATGCTGGTCTGGAGCACGTACTACTGCCGTTAGTTGTAAACGAAACAAACACAGGGCTACGTGTTTCAGCATTACGTGTACTTGGTTCACTGACACAAAACAATCCCAAGGCTCAAGTAAAAGTGTTCGAGCTTAATTTTGGTTCACACCTGGCACAAATACTGATGACTTCGACACATAGAGAAGAATTGCCAACGGCTTTGTTTGCTTTTGGCAGTTTACTACGTATGTTTCCTCACGCACAACAGCGCTTAATGTCCACGTCAGGCATGCAAGCTCTAATCGGCGTGCTGACTAAAGACGACTGCGAGCTAAAGACAAAGGCAAAAGCGGTAACACTTATAAGTGATTTGGTTCTGGAGAAGCGTCTAATTGTCGATGCTGCGCAAAGTGAGAGGAATCCCGCAGCGATAGCGCAATATGCATTGTTGGATTTTGATGACTGGCTGCAAGCACACGGCTATTGTGAAGCAGTCGACACATTGCTGGCGACGCAATTTTTAAGTTTTCTAGATCAACCAGAGCACATGGATAACTTTATTGTTGCTTTAGAGAACACAAAAACACTATGTCGACCACTTTGGTCACAGAGTCCACAACTGCGACATGCGCTGCTCACGCTTAAAAATCGTTATGCGAACAGTGGTGATGAATATCGTGGAGAAGTGTCGCAGGACATTGATAAATTCTGCGAAGATCTTTACGATAAGCGAAGAGCGCATGATGAGTTTTAAAAGGAACCTATTTTGACTGTTTAGTAATAAGTTTCCATTTAGACGCTCTTATTTAAAGTTGATTCAAACACAAAATGTCTTCGATTGTCGTGGCTAATGTTATGTTGCCAATAAAATTTGTGATTTCATTAATGATATTAATATAAAATAAATTAAATAAAAAATTTTCGTGTATGTTATACAATTGAACATATTTCAAACATTATGACATGCTTACCTTTATCAACAGTCAAACTTTGGAAAGACCGCCCAGAGGTTGCCATCTTTGTTTAATTTATATTCCTCAATTCAAGTTTTAACCAATACCTATCAATCTTATGCAGTTCTATTACAAACGTTTAGACATACATTTTTTTTGTCTACAATTTTTTTTGTGCTTCGTGTCGAAAAATAGATTAAATTTACAAAAGTTATGTAGATCCCAAAAAGTTATTAAGTTGAGTTGCATAACCTTAAATGTATTCGCTTTAAATTTCACATTAATACCATTTTACACAATGCTATGTATGTACATACAGTGGCTCACGGCATAAATGAACCAGTTCCATTTTTGAACTTTGATTGAATATAGCTTCTGAATGAAGAAATCTGTAAAACATATTATGAATATATAAATAGCCATACATAAATAAATGCCATAATAAAAAATTGGAGCAACAGTGACAAGAATTATATTCAAATTAAATGCTTCACTGACAACAACCCTAATTGAAAGTAACTTGAAACTATCCTTGAGTCACTGAAACTACAAATAAAATAAAAATTACACTTGCTAGAAAGTGTGTCCTAAATAACGTCGATGGCTTCAATTACATTAAGGACTCGCAGGAAGCGAATGACTGTACAAAAAGTGTAAGGAGTTGGCAAAAGTAGTTTGGGAAGAGCAATTATGCTAAGACGCCCGCGTCCAGTAGAAATTGCAGCAATTACTGACATGCAAATGCGATGTCATTGAGTCAAGCGACCGATTGACTGAGTGCGCGTGTAAGAGTAAGTGAATTGTACAAAAAGTGCTAAGTTTTACTTTGGCAACTGCAAAAAAACCGGTTTACAAACAGAAAGAAGAAACAGGACGCGTGTGGTTGCCAAGGCGAAGACGGAATTGTAAACAGAGAAATTGGGAGGATTCCTGCTGGAAGTGCGTTGCATTAAAGCAAAATAAAGCAATCATTGTGTGTGCCTTTGGGGTTGCATGCGCGCTTAACAGAGCGTAACTGCTACAGAACAGGTGAATCGTTTAGAAAAAGAAAAATGTGTTGACTAGTTTGCAGGCAAGCCTACAAGGAGTTTTGAAGCAAAAAGCGAAAGTCTGCGAATAAACTACGCCAACGAACAGTTGCAGTCTTACCACGAAGACATTTCAAAGTTCGATTTCATTATCAAAACTTATACATACATACATAAATCATTTAAGTTCAGCTTAAGAACAATGCTTAACTTTTGCCATAATGTTGTTCATCAACTTCCTAGCGTTTTGCCGTTTCCGTCACCACATTCGCTAAGCCGACGACGCCACCGCTGCCAACGCAACTATTCATCAAAGCCATTGAGCGACGCAATTTTTAGTATGGGCGCGTGCGCACTTTGTCCGTCCATAACGTCATTCAGCGTAGTCGCTGTCGGAGTTATAGTTGTAGTCATAGTATCTGCTTTCAACCACTCTGTTTTTTTTTTTTTTCAGTTTATTTTACTGTGAAGAGTTATAATTGAAACGCTTGACGAGTGATGTGGAAACATTTTCAACACAAAAACTTACAACGGCAACAGTAGAAACAAAAACACCGTCACTCCAAGAGAGTCTTCAGACATTTTCGTTCTGCTAAGCACACGTATGTACATGCATGTGTGTGTGTGTGTGTGTGTGTGTGTGTGTAATGTCGATAGCTTCACTAACACAAAAACGACGGCAGCAACAATAACAACGACGAAGCCGCTCGGCCAACAACATAGCACACCGGCTTCAGCTCTGACTTTTCAGGCTGTTGCTGCCACCGCTTGGTTGTTAAGAGGGTATTCCCTGCTCAGACAACATTATGGAAAAGCAGTTTATGTTTGGAGCGTGTCGTGGAAGTTTGTGGCAACGGTTGCAACAAAAATAAAACACGAATAGTTTAAAATTTTTCAATCAAAAAAAAAAACCGAGAAAAGTTCAATGTTTCGCTAATTGAAGCTTGTGTTACAAAAAAATTTAAAAACAAATAGTAAAGTGATAAAAAAAAATTATATTTTGGATTTGAATAACTACTAATATCTTAAATTTAAAAACCGTTCAATAAAAGACTTGTTTTTATAATCGAAGTAAATAAGGAAATACCAAAAAGTTTTCAAAAATAATGTGAAATTTTAAAAACAAAATTAAATTGCGGCAGTTATTTTTTATTTTTAAATCATGTTGGTTGTAATAAGAACAATATTGATACAGATTGGTTGCATATTAATTAAGACTTTAATTTTGTTGAACTAAGAATTGACAGTTTGAAAACTTTTGAAGTTTTTTTAATTAAGTTGAGCAAATGCATAAAACCTACAAGCAACTATTCTGTCCAATAACGCTTTATATTTAAATTCCTTAATATTTTTTAATTAATACTAAAATGAAATATTTAATATACTTTAACTAAATAAAAGATCATTAATATTTCGAGTATTTTCAAATGGCGTCTTCACTAGTTCACACCTTCCATAAATGTTTTCGGATAATTTTTGCCGCCTTTCCTCCCTTTGTCAATCATTGTTTGCACTGTCTGGCTCTTTCTCAAGCAATTCATGTCAAACATTCACAGCGTTAATGACGTAAAAACTAATAAATCTAAAAAGGAAGTCCCCTAATGTATTTTTAGCATGACACTTACAGAAACCATGAAGCTCTCACACCTAGCAGGTCCATTCAGAACCGTGTAAGTCACCCCAAAAAAATAGTAAAAGAAAAGCAACGCTGAGCAACCGCCCTGCCCCCTTATGATTGTGTGGACTAGTGGCCAAACGAGAGTCGCCAGTACAAAAATGCAAAATAGTTGTTTACAGGTGAATGACTTTTTTGTGCGCTTCCGCGACTTCCGGTCAAACGTTTTCGTTTTCATAGTTTATTAGTTAGTGCCGTGGCATGCATCACTTTTTCCCGCACACCATGTGCAACTTTTTCCATGCACAAAATCGTAAAGTTTTGTGTTAAAAGGAAAACCGGCACATTGAAAATCAACCAAAATGAGAAAGGAAAACCAACCTGCTCTATGGTATGTGCAACATAGTTGTTTGAGGAAAGTGGCGGCAAATAGCAAAGCATAAAACTATGTACAAAACAAATTTATATGAGTCTAGGAAATAATGCAATACAAAGTCTTAAATTGCTATGGACAGAAGTGTGGCAACGAACGGGAAGGTAAAAGCGAAATCACATTATTCTTGTCACTCGCCTCCAAAGACAACATTTTGGAGCGTGCGAGTATGTTAGAGTTCGGCTAGTTCTTCGTTTGAATTATTGTTCCACTTGCTCTAGAATCTGTGCTAAGTGGTCCAGCCTGGTTCGAGAGTGAAAAAAATATATTTATTATAGACGATTTAATAACATGCGACATACTTTGACAGACTGCGACGATGGTACCAACATGAAAAACGATATGCAAAAAGAACATTTCAACTATTATCAAGATCAAGTTCTGCGATTGTGTGAAAAGCGTGTGTGTGTGGAAAAGCCAAATTTATAATAAAAAAGAAAGGCCTAAAAAAGTATTTTTCTGTTACATCAGTGATATGAAAAACTACTTGTTTTGAATATAAAATAAATAAACATAAACGAGCGTCGTTTATACAAAAAGCGGAAATACGAAAGTGAAAAAAAAATCGCATGCGATAAAAAATAGCAAAGAGTACATAAAAGAAAAGGTACAATAGCAACAGAAAAACTTCAAACAAAACACTTGAACAAAACAACATAAGCAACAACAAAAACGCGTTTCCGAGTTACGACCAACAACAATAACAATAGCAACAACAACAAATGACTCCACGCAAACACTTCATGTGCGAAAATTCATACGAAAACATGTTCACATCTTAAAGTAAAGTAATTCAAAATAAAGCAAACATTTCATAATCGTAATTAAACATTTAATACGCGCGTTAATTGCAATTATGCAAAGGAGGCAAACATTCGCCAATGTGAATCACATCCGAGTCACTCGTAAAGTTAAAGAGAGACTTTAATTTGTTTCGAATTGCGTTGCATTTTTGGCAATAAGTTCATCATCATTGACGACTTATGTTCGGTGCATGTAAATGAGTGAATGACTAAAAATGTGGCTGAAACTGCATTGGATATTTGTGGCATGTGCAATCTGCTTGATATTAAACAATCATGGTGAGTGTGGCACTTTTTAACAAATAAATTTAAATTTATCTTCTATCTTATATGTATATCAAAATCCATATTAGAATCTCTTGGAGAACTTACTCTCTCCTTCGACTTTGAATAGTAAAAGCTAGATGAACTTTAAGTGTTTGTTTCTAAAAAAATATAATAATATTCTGGAACTTGATGTTAACTTTAAGAGTGGAAACGATCGTTCCTATGGCATATTTATTGTTGGGGCATTTAAATTGAGTTCAATAAACTAATAAAGAAATAATTACAACGTATACGTACAGATCCAATTAGTTAAGACTGCAAATTAGACAGCAATCCAATAAGTAGATTTAAGAACGCTTATGATGCAAATAAACTAGAACTTACTTCGCTTGTCCCATACCTTGTCTTAGTGGCTTATCAGTGGTTAACAGAGCCGACATCAGTTCTTGAAAAATTCAAAGTTCCCTTAATGAAAAATGAATAAATTAAACACTATATGTATAAATACAAATTATGGCATTTAGTAAGTTGTGAAGAAACAAACTTATCACATTACAGAATCATGTCAAAAACTTTCTCATTAAAATAACATGACATAATTATGAGAACAAGAATTACTTGTCATGGAATGCACTAACAAATAAATACAATTAAAATGCTAAATGACTTCATACATGTTCGTTTGTGACTATGCAACATTTAGCGGCCTTAATCGTTCTAGTTTTACGCACAAACTTGCTTGGCAATTGCATTCCAAAGAACATTCAAGTACAAAAGGAAAATGTAAGCAACGACGACGACGACTTACTTTAGTACTTATAAAGACAACTTGGCGTTGTGAAGCAAATAATTCTGTGGAAATTCGGCAAGAACACTTAACACACTTTGACCCTCAGTTTATGACGTACATAATTCAACTCAACTCAACTCATATAACTATTTAACGTTATTCGTTTTCTCTTTATGAATCTGTACGACGCATCGACACAAGTTGAACAAACGTGGTAAGTGCGAAAAAAATATGTTGCCTGTGATGAGAGGCCGCAGATAAGTCACAGAAACCTGAGTGAAATCTTCTTAGTACAATAAGTACGTCAATTTCAAGATCTTTATTGTAGGTTAATTGTTGTGACATTGGTATGATTCCGTTGATAAATCTACATATATGTACATACATCTGTACATCTGTTTAATGTATGCAGACTTTCTTTGTCAGTTAATTGTTTTGAAAATTGGCTTAAGTACAAAGCTGCTTTATTTTTGGCATGAGTTTCTAAGCCGTTTTGTGCTTTTTAAGTCGATTCGATCACGTTTTAGCAACCACGCTTAACACGAAAGTAACTCTCATTAAATCTGAGAAATTTCGAAATCGATTACTGTTGAAAATGAGAATTCAAAAATCGAAAGTGTTGATAAGACGCTGAAAAGTAGAGCCATGTAAACATTAGCTACATTATGTAAACCTATTTTCAAACTATAAAACCCATAATGAAAGCAAATGAAAGTGAGTTTGAGGCGCAGTGTAGGTGTACAAATTTGGTTGATTATGTGAAAAACCGTGTCGAAGCAAATGTTATGGCCATGTAGCCATATATGTACATACATGAAGGAAAGCGCTCGAGCCCCGGTATAAATGACAATAAAACTCAAAAAAAAAAAAACAAATTTTTTTGGCGTAATCATTTGTTTTTGTTTTGTTGTTTTAAGTGTGTTTCATCTCCGTTCAGCTTCGTGATTTTGCAGTATGCGATTTGAAAATGAAAAGTCTTGGGTAACATATGCAATACCCAAGACATGAGGAGACAATGACTTTGATTTTTGGTATTAAAGAAGAAAAAATACTCGCGGTTCCGCTAGTGGAAGAACTGTGGGAAAGAGAGTTTTATTGTAAGCTGATTTTTTCCTTTTTATCGAATAATGATATCCTATCACAAATTTTGCTTCCTCTAATATTATTATGTTTCCGGCAGAGCTAATTATGTCTTAAGTTGCACGACCATTTTTATAATATGTTATGAATAATATTTATAATTTATATTTCTTCCTTTAATTGTGAGTATTTCGACACCATTTCAGTAAGATCAAAAACAAATTAGTAAGATTTGGAAAACTGACATTTGCAACTTTAGGATACATATATAATAATTACACACTTATTGAAAACTAAAAGTTTGAAGGAATGTTGAATCAAAAGAATAATGTTTTATATTTAAGGATTATTTTTTTAATAATGACAAAAAAAGATTTACTAAGGAACGTCATTTGAGTTATAGCACAAATAATTTTTATTATTTGAATATGAGAAATTGGAGTGTTTTACTATCCTAGGAATTAGCACACCACATTACAAAGCAATTGACTAAAATGTTTGAACTATTTTTTTTATTATAATTCTCCACTTGTTTAGTATTTCGCTGTCGAAATCTTAAGTCTGTAAAGGAAATCTACAACTTCTTTCGTTTTGTTTCAATATTAAGAAAATTCAAATGATTCTTGAACATAATTATTCAAATTCTTCCAGCAAAAAGAGCAGTTTAGAAGGCATACTGTACAAGTTATACGAAACCGCCAAAATTTAAGTAAACAATTTACCATTGAGTTTCCACTACGATTTTCAGTTTTCCAACCACTTTTATAAAAATTTACGGCCAATTAATTGTTACAGTTTTTTTTCTCTTTTTATTTTTCACTATGCAAACCCCCCGTGAGTTTGATTTGAGTGCCAGTGCGTGAGCTATCGTAATTTTTCCTTCACATTACTAAAACAAACAAAGCAATTAAATGCATACAACTGAGGTTTACCTTAAAAGTGAATTTAGTTGAACCTTACGATTTTAGTTTTTTTGTCTCTTTTGAAAATAGTGAAATTCCGACGTCCATAATGCCCAATAAATCTCAATCATGACTGTCTGAGAGAGAGTGAAAAATGCCAAACTCACAAAAAACAAACTTGCTCTACAACGTCAACATCGGCGTTCTGGTCCAACGATTTATGACGAATGAAACTTTTTACGTGACTTATGTTTAAAACTCAACGACAGTAGGCAGCAACAGATATTGTATCTACACGATACCTTCAATGGAGTTGTTCTTCAACTAATTTAAGCATTGTTTTGTAAGTCATTTGCATTTTAATTTATGAAGCAACGACAACAAATTGTTGAAATGCATATGCGCAATTCAAGAACTTTATTTCAAGTTCTATTTAGTTCATTAATTTCGATTCATTATCTTGTCACAGTTTCATACATCACTGATTTCTGCCATCGGAAAAGAGGCAAATATCTGTTGTAACAGCGCAGAGCTCAAGACTGTCGGAATTGTAGTTCGAGTACTTTAATGGCTTTGTTATACATATTGTCATACTTAGACACGAGTTTAAGTGCTCTTTTGTGGGTTAAGTAGAACAAGTTTCGAGTAATTCGACAGTTATATTTTCAGATTGTTCGACATAGAATTTTCATAATTACATTTGTCGTCTTTACAAGTTGTACAACTTTCGAAAGTTATTTTTGAAATATGATGCTTCAATTATTTCAGTCAATATATGTACATGTATTGTAAATGCTTTAAATATCTCACTGCCATAAGTTGAACCAAAACATATCTCAATCATTTTCACATACATATGTAAGTACATTTATGAGTGTATGATAATTTAAGATACATTGATTAGAGAAGCTCAATTATGACACAACTTTTGCATATAATCACGTAAAAAAATTGAATTTCAATTTTAGCATGAGTGCAATGAGTTTGCACAGTAACACAATTAGATACACGAGCTTATGGTAGTGTAAAGTTTAATTTCCGGAAAATTAAAGAAGACACAAAGTGGCCCAAATCCGCTTGACCACTGAGCACATATTCGAAGCTCAGACAGCGCAAGGGAGTGAATAAGCAAAGTCAATGAAAAATAAAAAAAAAAATTGGGGGGAAAGTGAAGTCAAGAAATGCCAAAAATTGCAACAAAGTAACAATAGGAAAGAAAATGAAGAGGTAACTACCGTTGCACGGAAGTTTATTGGAGCGCAACCAAAGCGCATCTTTTGCACATTTCAAATTGTGCTGGACTACTGCAGCGTTGAGAAATGTTCAGTGGCGTGGACTTGCAGAATTTAAATGATTCGCATTAGCGCAGATAGAACGGTGGCCAGTCGGCACTAGTCGACGCAAGCCGAACATCATCAGGCCCGGCAGCTGCGTTATACTTTTCATCAATTGATTTACTAACGAAATTAGTTGCAACAATTTTCACTTTAGTTTTGCCACTTTTCTTTTTCTTATTTTATATATTTCCTTTTTTTTTTGCAGTTGTGCAAAGCGTGATACTCGACTCGCGTTGCTATCTGGAAGGTGGCGGCTCGGCGGAAAGTTTTCTGGCTACAGAAGATCTCGAAGTTGGCTCCATAATTGGTAAATTGCGCATTAATGGCAATCCGGAAGCTGAAAGCGGCGATATAAACTTATCATTGCGGGAAAAAGATTCGCCGGTTGCGATTATAAGCGGCACAAAAGATCTTGCATTGGCAGTAGAATTGGACAAGGAAGGCCTGCGCGGACCATCGTCGATATACGTGAATGTTATATGCATAAGGCGGCATTCAACGGATCCGGTGAGTTTAATTTGGATAGCTTTACAACATTAAGAGAGAGTGCATGTAACGCAAGCTGAGAAACTGCGCAAAGGCAGGAATTATTCTCTATATCTATTCTCTATATATATCACTGCTTATAAATAAAGAAACAATTTAGCAACCCCCTTTATATTAGTGTAGAATATGGTTTTCTATTTAGACCGGCGGTTTGCATTCATTGACGCGTTCCCAAAACCTGTGTAGATATCATGTCTTCAAGTGCTTTAGTTTGGTTAAACATTTTCAAAAACGCTTATCTTATCGATTTCGATATAAACAACACAAATATCCAAATGTCATATTGTCATTATATGACAAATGAGTTATGACCTCATGGAAATGCCATGTCCATAATGAATGCAACGCCTTTTTCAAACTCAAATTACTTTTAACCCCAAAATACACGACGGGGTCAAAGCTTCTTGAGACTTCAATATTATTAAGAATAACAACAACCTTACTTTCAGATTCGGTTTCATGTTCAAATCGCAGAGAAAACGCCGCAATGGCCAACAACCAATTAACCTATAAAAATATATAAAGAAAAACAGTTCTTGAGCATTTTTAAATAAATGCCTATGCGTGTTTCCTTCGGTTCGGTTCGGTGTTTTGATAAAAGAAATTGGGTAAACACGATTTACAGCATTAACACTTGCGAAACAAGGAGCAAGAAAGTGTGCCGACAATGGGGTGAGTGGGCGAGCAACACACCCAGAGCAGTGAGGTGTCGATCAAGCATGTTGGCTTCGGTTAGCTTCACATTTGCTTTACTGTATAAACAATTCAAAAAGTTCTCAGACGACGCCAAAAACGCCCATTTCAATTTCAGGCCTCAAGTTGGCAGCTAAACTTTGGCCAACACACTCGAAATGTCGAAATGTCGACACAGTCAAACCGTCTGACGACGTGTGTGGCAACCCCAAGTGAGTGGCCATAAATTAGCCATTAGTGTTTCCGGCAAGGATTCTTTGAGACGCCGTTGCGTTGGGCCGGCGGGTGAGCTCTGCTTAGGAGTTTGTTTTGCCTGCATGGACTAGTGTAAGAAAGTGGCAAAAGGTGCAACTCCTTTGTGCTTTGAACTTACACTGAGGGTCATTGACCAGCACTATTAGAAATTGTTGGTTACTGTTTAATTTAGTTGCATGTATGTGTGTGTGTGTGTGTGTGTGTGTGTGTGTGTGTGTGTGTGTATTGGCGAATATGTGTAAACAAGGAAATTGCTGCAAGGCGTAAACATTTGACTTTACTTGATTTGTTTACTGATAGACACTTTTCATAGTTAAATCTAATAGTCTGTCTGCATCATGTTAAACCAGTTAAAACTCGGAGTTTCGACTTTTCTTCATGTTTAAATTGAATCTTGAGCCTAAACCGCTTTGGCGAACACGATCCGAATTAATTTTGCCAAAAACGGGTACAAGCCGATGATCCGAAATATTTATTGGATTTACTTATACCTAATTTTTTTATACACTTTAAAACATTTTCAGAGTTTCGTTATACCCGTAAATGTGCGCGTGACAGATGTGAATGATAATGCGCCGGAATGGATCGGCACACCGTATACGCTCACGCTCTCGGAGGTAACTGTGCCAGGCACACGAATATTGCAAGGCGCACGCGCAGAGGATGCCGATCAGCCGGGGCCCTTCTCTACAGTGGAATATCAGGTGCTTGCGGGCCCGTATTCTGAATTTGTGCAATTCTTGAATCCTTTGGAAGGCACACTCGTGCTGAAAAAGGCACTGGATTATGAAGCTATGCAGAATTTCACCGTGAAGCTACGCGCCCAAGATCAAGGTACACCACCCAAGTTCTCGGATACATTATTACGTATTGTCATCACCGATGCTGATGATCAGAATCCGAAGTTCCAACGTGAAACGTACAGCGCCGAATTGCCCATGGATGGGCGCCCTGGCGAATTACGAATACGGCCGGAAGCGATAAAGGCCGTCGACCAGGATGAGGGTATCTGCGCGCCCATACAATACACAATTGTGCAATCACAAGATGCGAAATATTTTCGCATACATCCGCACAATGGCGTTATTACACTGCTCACGCCCATCGGTTACTCTGATCTCACGCATGGCGCAACGTTGGTGGTGAAGGCAACGCAGATTGATAACATAGACCGCTATGCGTTAACGACAGTGCAGTTGACACGGCCAGGCACACATAGCGACATGACGACATTGTCCTTTGTGCAGAAGAAATTTTTCATGCGCATACGCGAGGACACGTCCGTGGGCAATCGCATATTGGCCTTGCCTACAAACAAGCCTGGCAAGCACTTGAAATACATGATACCGGATCCGGTGAATTCCCAGTTCTTTAACGTTGGCACACTAGGGGAGTTAGTGCTCGCCAAGCCGTTGGACTATGAGAAGATGACAAAGCACGAATTTCAGGTACTCGCAACGGATGGCATGACAAACACGACGGCTGAACTTACACTTGAGGTAATCGATGTGAATGATTGGGAGCCGCGCTTCAGGGAGACGCACTATGAGTTTGTGGTGCCAAAAAGTGTGAGTAATAAATGTGAATATTGTATTTATAAAACAAGTAAGAAGCCACCTTGAGCCTTGGTCAAGATTTGAAACTTTGCACGCCCATTTCCATCCTCATTTGGATCCAGAGATATAAAATGGCTGATTAAAACTATCAATGGGCAGTGACACATGCATTTTTTATGAAATTAGTTCAATAGACCAACTGATCCGACCAATGTCATATTTGAAGACTGTAACTTAAGAAACAAAAAACTTGTTCATATAAGGACTTTAAATCTTGACTTTCAAGACCCTTTTCTAGCCGGTATTTCTTTTAAGGTATTGATATTGAATCTACAATGATTAAGAATTATTGCCTTCTATATTTAAAGCCGAAGGTTTTTATGCAGCGAATCATTTTTTTCTGCGAGAGTTTTCATTCTAGTGTTCCGAATATTCTACTTACGACCAATAATTTTATTACACAAAAAGAAACTCTCTGGCAAATTTCAGACCGCTAGTAACGAAACCTAGAGACTAAGCTGTATACGTACAGCCAGACGATCATGACTAGTTCGACTCGTCTTGTCGAGATGTGTAAGACTATTTACTTCGATCGAAGAAGTCTCCTTCTGTGTCTTACAAACTGAATGACCAAATTATAATATTATTAACTCTGTATCTATTGATTATTTCTCCCCCATCAGTCACTACAACCACGCACGGACTCCTTTGAGGGTGTCATGATTGGCAAAGTCGAAGCGGCCGACGGTGATCGAAACGATAAGTTAGACTTATCACTGCGTGGCCAACATGCTGGCCTCTTCGAAATCGATTCGACGGGAAATATTTACATGCGTCCTGAGCAAATGCACAGTCTGAATGAGTCCACCGTGCACTTGATTGCCATTGCAACAGACACAGGCGTGCCACCGCGCAGCACATCTGTGCCGGTCACGGTCACCATGGAAGGTCTGACGCTGGCGCAAGCTTCGTGGAATAACAGCTTACTCGGCATGTTTGGCATGATTGTCGGTGTCTTCATAATGATTATAATGGCGTTGAGCTGTTACATTGTGCGTTCTAAGAAAAAACGTAAAACGAGTCCTACACTTGGTCGGAATCGCGTACACAGTCATGCGCACAGCACTGTCTCTTCGGCCAACCTAGTAACGCACGAAAAGATGACCAGTAACGGCAATGGTCATGGCACGACTAGTGTTACTAGCGGCGGCGTTTCAGTGCTGCACATGAAGCACGGCGGCAATATCACAATGTCGAATCCGATCAGCAATGGTTTGCATCATGTGGGGGTCGCCGGTGCAAGCAGCAGCATTGCATTAGGCGCAGCTACGTTGCACAATGCGAATCTGGAACGAGAACGCGAACGTGAGCGTCAGCGTGAGAACTATGCAGCCACCGTGCGCAGTAAGTTGGTCACTCGGTCAGCCAGTGTCAATGACATATGCCTCATTATAAATAGTCTTTCTTCCAGGCATCGTTTCTCGCGCCTCAGCCAATGGCCAGCTCTACGAGGAGGATGAAATCGAACATGACTCATTGTCACAACGCGAACATACAACGCCGGAGAACAATAACAAGAAGAACGCATGGGAGACGCCAGCGAATGGTCAACAACCGGGCGTGACCACAATAGCGACGAGTAATGGTACAACCGGCGTTACCAGTAGCAGCGGCGGCAGCGCCGGTAGCACCGGTGCTGCTGCCGGTACTAATCTACTGGTAGCGACCGACGCCATGGGTTCGTCGGAGAATAATCTAACGGTATACTTTTAAAGTAATGTGTATAAACAACTTCCGCAATTAATTCGGATCTGTAAATAAATATTCTTTAAAATTTTAAGTTACGTTACATTGTTATGACGTATGTACTCATACTTAAGTTAAGTTATACTTTGCATATCTAGTTGTCTAAAATGTACATTTAGTGAACCAAATATAGCATATTTCAGCTGATAACAAAAGTTTGCATAAATACTGTCAATTTCCAATGTAAAATTTGCTTCCATTTTTTGCAGTTATAAAATTAGTTAGTCTATAAGTTAGACTAGTATAAATTAATATACTAAAATACTAACATTTTTTGTCAAGTAAAACTTAAAAACTAAACATTCTTCAACTTTAAGGTTTTTTTATGTGGAGCATAAAAATAAATGGCATCTTTATAGTTTGTTGCTCTTTTTATATATTTGTATAATGCTTAAAATAATTGCCGACGTTTTAACATGGACTTTTACAACTTTGGCTTACAGAAAGGACATTATTAACTATGGATTTACAATTACTTTTTGGATTACTTAAGCACATTTAAGATTACAAAACTAACTCGTTGTCTTCATGTTTGTTTTTTTTTTTTTCAATAGCTTAGTGTAGATAAGAAAAACAAATTAGAAAGAAATAAAGATCATCTTAGTTTTTTGAAAATGCATTAATCGTTGACGTAGTACTGAGAATTTGTAGATTTTTTTTAAAGTTTTATGGACTTTGTTAAGCATGCTAGCCACTAGCTGTTTAATTCTAACTGACGGCTTTCGATTTTCTTCGTTTCAGCAAATTAAAATTGCCGTAACTTGTGTGGTTATCCGTAAGGAATGGCACATAGAAGGCTCGCAATAATTTATGGGACTTTGCCTGTATGAGGAACGGCAGACTTTTCATTACTGTCCAATCTTTAGTACGTTTCGCATAGTTGGGCTCTAGCGCAGTGTACTTGCCCTCATCGAAATCAATGAGAAAATTACAGTGTTCATAGTCAAAGTACATGCGTTCATCCTCTTGATTCATATCATTAAAATAGGAATGAGCAATTTGTGTGGCATTTGGTCCATCGGCATAGTAAGCCGGCAATTGGCCACGAAATTCCGACTTCAAGAAGCGCAAGCGGAAGTTTTGCGCAGGTAAAAAGAAGCTTCCGGGATAGCGGTACCAATCTTTTCCAATGCAAACATTATAGATTTGCTCTTGATTATATTGGGGTGTATTTTTAAACTGATTTAACTCCATCATTAGGTCCATAGGTGCATGATAGTTGCGATAGAGAGCAAATACACGTGAAAGACCAAGCAATGTGCTGACGACCATGACAAGTATAGCGATAAACATGCTGTGATCGAGGTAATGTGCGCCTGCTTTTATTTTGAACAGCAACGACTTAACGCGGAAAAATATGCGCTGACAAACGTCGACCGTGATGGCGCCGCAAAGCGATATAAGCGGATAAATGGGAAAAAGAAAACGCTCCTCTTTGTGTGGCTGCGCGAAAAAGACGACGAGCCAAAGATAAAACGGCGCTAGCGAAAGAAAATGGGGAAAATTAAGCGTCGACTTGGATTTGGCAGGCACAACTAAATAGTCAATAACCAACATTACGGGCGTCACCAATGCCAGGAGCTGTGGAGAAACAAAGTTGCAATTGCTGTATATTATAATTAAATAAATAAATTAAATCAAACGCACCCAAATAATATTAAAATTCAAGAACCCGTTGATCAGGTAATAACTTAATGGTTCTGTGCCAAAAATATTTGGACCATGGCTGGTGAAAACATTGTACCACACAATGTTTAATGGCGCAAAGATTACTTTACCAAAATAACTCGAATCAATGGCAATCATAGGTATGGCAATAGTTGCTGCCGAAATGATCGTCCACTGTGCGAACGTGTGCCACATGCGGCGTCGAACAAGCATATCCAGAGCAAGAGGCACGCCCACCAGCGCAGCAAATGGCCAACCCAACAACGCCGATATGGCAACGAAAAATATAGCTAAACTATAACGTTGCTGCCACCATGCTGCGAGCGCTGCGCAGCCGAAGTACATCGAGAAAGATGACGGCAACAGTGCTGTACTCGAAATAAACATTCCCACACTAAAAAGTTGGAATATTAACCACAAGCGACCAATGTGTATGCCGAACTCCTGACAAATGGATCTGTTAATAAGTCAAAGATAATTTAAAGGGTCTTTAACATCATGAGAAAACATTTCATTACGCTCACTTGTACATGAAACGCTCCATAACTGCACAGCCAAAGCCCAGCATACACCGCACCATATAAAATATGAGTATTGGGCTCGGATTGAAAATCTTCTGATAAATCCAACCGGGAACGCCCTGTAGAAGTAGATATGTATATGACCGCAGACCGAATTGTGGGCTATACTCCCATGTTTGCAAACCGTGTCCATTAATGATATAGTGCAACGGCTCCCAATAATTGAATGTTTCGTCACAGTCCGAGATGTAAGCCCAAATGGCACTGCACAGACGAGCGCTTACAAATGTCTTAAACGCTGTGTGAACACTTGGCATGATGGCATTTGTTTTGTCAGCAAGTAAAGGTGGGTTACTTTTATCCTTTGCTCTAAAAATTTAATGTTTAAAAAGAGAGCTTATTCACAGAAAGTAATTACTACTTACCGCTTTTTATCCAGTTTGTCTCTTTTGGTAATGTTGTTTCCATTGAGTTTCTTTGGAGGCTTTTTACTGAGTATATTGTTGTCAGATTTATTGGCATTGTACCGATGACGCGCAGCCGGCGGTGCCATTTTTAAATACAAATTTGTTTATTTTTCAACTCCTACAACCTCTCGTGTAAAAAAAACACCTGACAACCAGTGCTGTCATTTATTCACCAATGAAAACGGACACATTTTACTAATATTGCTCACCAATTTAACTAATCAACGCTCAAAAATATATGTTTTAGTCATTCATACAATACAACTAAGTTATTACAAAATCTATTCTATCGAAAATTTTCCGCCGGTTTAAAAATTCGCAAATTGTGGGGTAAACAAAACAAAAATTGCACGTGCACACACACACACACACATTACCAATTTAATCTTGAAAAGAGATGAGGACCGGCAGTACGAATTCAAAGAATTAAGGGCCGTCAAGTTAAGCAAACTTTGAAAAGAGGCCCCATTGTTAACTGGCAAAATATTTATTTATTAATTTATACATACATATGTATATTAATAAATTATATAAAAATAATTCACTTCACTTTTATAGCAATATGTAAGTTTCTTTGTTTAGGGAACGTCCATTACGTGGAGACCCTTCCGCTTTCTAATTCATATACAATTTTGCTTAATTTTTTAAAATAGCTATTTTTCTGGAATTAAATGCACTATAACTTTGACATTACATTATTATTATGAATAATTAATGTTGTCTTAAAATGCCAATTGAATCCACATGATCATGAAAACTAAATATCTGACTGCAGTTTTCAATTATATTTTCAAACCAAAAATACAAGTGGAAATTGGAAGATATATATATTGGGTTCGCATATGTTACATTGCGATACACAGCACATAAGGGCTTATATTTGCTGATGGCTTACTGCGTAAGCCGTGTCAGTGAAGCAATGTCGAAAGTTATTGAAGATGTTCTCCCTAAAATAACATAAGTCTTTAAATTTATTTTGGAAATATCTTAGATGATAGAATTTATATCAATGAAAATATTTAAATTTATCTTATCAAGAAAACAACCGACTAATTACCGATAACGTGTAATATTGACATCACTATTCGCAATTTTTAAATCAGCTGTTCAATTGACACTTGGCGGCTTCCCATCTACCAATAAACAGTGCTGTCGTTTGCCAAGAAACTAATTTCAATATTTTGTTAAATAAAAAACGTTCGCTAAAATTTGTCTTCATTTATTCTTAAGCTTAAAGTTTATTTTTAACATATTTCAACATGTCTAAAGATGAAAAGGAACCTAAACTTCAAATTATTGACAAGGAATTAGATCTCTCCAATGCTGGACGTGGCGTGTGGCTTGTGAAAGTGCCAAAATACATTGCACAAAAATGGGAAAAAGCACCTTCGAATATGGATGTTGGCAAACTTCGTATAAGTAAAACACCTGGACAAAAGGCACAAGTGTCCCTCTCATTGACGCCATCTGTGCTTGCCATTAATCCTGAAGAGAAGATACCCACAGAACATATTTTGGACGTATCGCAGGTGACCAAACAGACACTTGGAGTTTTTTCACATAACCCACCACCGGACCAAAGTGCCAACAGCAAGGAGAAAGACAATAATTCCAATGTATCAGACAATGAAAAACTTTATATGGAGGGTCGTATCGTACAAAAGTTGGAATGTCGTCCAATTGCGGATACTTGTTACATGAAACTGAAGCTTGAATCGATCCGTAAAGCCTCAGAGCCACAGCGTCGCGTCCAACCAATTGACAAAATTGTACAGAATTATAAGCCTGTCAAGGATCATGCTCATAATGTATGTTTTTTGTTTATTTTATGAACCGTTCCTTTTTCTAAGACCTTACGTTTGCAGATTGAGTACAGAGAACGCAAGAAGGCCGAGGGTAAGAAAGCGCGTGATGACAAAAACTTTGTTATGGATATGCTCTTTAATGCTTTCGAAAAACATCAATACTACAATATCAAAGATCTCGTTAAGATAACAAATCAACCAATAAGTTATTTGAAAGAGATTCTTAAGGAAGTGTGCGATTACAATATGAAGAACCCGCACAAGAATATGTGGGAACTTAAGAAAGAGTATCGCCATTATAAGACTGAAGAGAAGAAGGATGATGAAGACGGGAAGGAGGGAGGAAGTGATTCAGAATAACATTAAATTACTTATTTTATCGCTGTTTTACAATTAAAAACAGCATCGCACACACAAACATATTAATATATATACAGAATTTATATCCATAAATGGCTGTTTTTATACTTATAGAATATTTAGATATTTACGTGTAATAAATTAGTTGTACAACGTCAATTAACATCATATTTTTGGAACCAAACAAAAACATATTTTCTCTAGTACTCTAGCGTTTGCGACAAGAGCGTAACCTTCTCTCTACACACACCTATGTTCTCAAATGACCCCTTTACTATCAAGTGTAAATTTTCTTAATTTGATCCAGACCGTAATGTGTTCCGCTTTTTTTGGAATTGTAAGCTTCTCTCGATTGCGATATTTTATTTTCAAATCTATTTGAAAATGTGTATTGTAAAGTTAATTGTAAAAGTCTTCAATAAATTTTTTTTTTATTGTTGCACAATTTTCTTATATTTAATTCTATGAAAAAAATTTATAATTTTTAACTTATATTCAATATTAAAAATATAATTTTCTGTTTTTAAATTTAAATGAATTTATGTATATTTACAGAGTGGGTTTTTTAAAAACCAGTAATATATATATTTGTATATATACTTTTTTTGTACAATTATAAAGGAGATCAGGTACAAGAGTTCGTAATAAATGAGCTCATCGAATTCCCTTTTGTTATTTACTGTAAAAAAAGTTGCTACTCTTTGCACGAACTTTATAATTATTAAGAAACGTCTTTATCAACTCCAGTTGATTCCTCTGTCTGTGTTTACACAAATAAGTGTTTCCCCTTCAGTTAACCATTATACACAATAATTGAAACCCGCTCAATCGGATCACAAAACGTTTGTTAGTGGTCACTTAAGAAGCACACAAGTTAAATACAGACTTATAAAACTTTTTTTGTACAATTGTTACATTTTAAGTCGTGCAAAGAGTATCAAAGTTTCAATTAGACTGCAAAAATTAGTGAGAAAAATAAAAAGTAAACTAAAAAGAATAAATCACTTCTGAAAATTAATAAAACTAAAAACATATTGATAGTAAAAAAGGAAGGAAATAAAAATTAATTGTGAAAAAATGTCATAATAAAACAAAATGAAAAAAACAAATAAAAAAAAATTATACTTAAAAAAAAAAAGTATCGTAAATCGAAATATTGTAACATCAGTAAGGGTACATGTAAGGAAATCGTTTTGAATGAGCGCAATTAATACTGTTAATTATGCTAACTTATTGTACATAGACGAAAAAAGAATCTAATTTTATGGCAGTACAAAACTAAAGTGTTTTGAAGGATTTCATAATATTTCCAAATCGTTGAATAACAATCACTAGGATTGTTTAAAATTCATCATTATCTGATGTATAAAATTGCCGCACTAATTGCACATAAAATTATAACATAAAGTAAAGTTATGTTTCACATATTTAACTTAAAACTATATTGAAAGCAATTGGTCAATATAAAAACTGCACGTATACGTTTTAAAACATAATCTTGATGTTGCTTCATGAACTAACGGGCAGGGTCGCTGGTATTCTCTTAATCTTGCAATAAAATTGTGTTATATGATGTTTTTGTGTTTTGCTCTGTAAAAACAAGGTGCATTTGAAAATAAAGCATGTTTGTTATACACCTAAAAAAAAAAAATTATTATATAATTTGTACATGACATGACACACAAACCTAAAACACTGTACTAAACGTTAAAGTGTAAAATTCACTAACGAACGAGATAACTGTAATTGAGACAAGAAGACTTACAACAGACACTCATTTAAACAGCTAAGCTATACATTCACTATATTGGACGTTAAGTCGCATTATCACCACCACTGAAACAATCACAGCGTACATTTAGACCCCATCAGTTGTAACTACATTGTCCATTGCCTACTTTTACCATTAACTATGGAACATTGAACTACACAAAAACACTTTATCAGCTATGACTGTCTTCCGTTTGCACTGAAGACGCCATAGATGAAATGCCCGAATCATTATCATCGGCTGGCCTAACTTTCGGTATTGATTGCAATGTGCGCACCATTTGAGTATTCACATTATGTTGCTTTAGAGCAACAACTGATGACTGCGCCGCGCTCTTCTTTGTACTTGATTTTGAGCTCGTTGTCGGCAACTCGTCGTCATGTTGCCCAATATCATCTTCAAATGCGACCTTATGCCTTTGTGTTGATATCAGTTTCACTTTTAGATCCGCCACATCAGTAGGTTCGTCATAATTCGGTACTCCACGATCTAACGTCACATTCTTTTGATTTGTCTTAACGTTCGGAAAAAACAAATATTTAAGTTTCAAGTATTAATTCACTTTGTTGTTAAACTTACCAGCATCAAAAGTGATAGAAAAACTTTCGAAATGTCAGTAGGTTCCTCATCCTCTACTAAGTCTTTCAATGTCTCTGCTCCGTCCGATAGCTTATTAATAATTTTTGAACCAATATCATATACACTAAAATGTTGTCGCTCATGCGCAGCAGCGAGCGATGGCGCAATTAGACGATGCCAGTCGCGTATCTTTAAACAAAAAAAATTATTAGTTCAACTTTCTCGATGTATTTACAGGTAAGTTACCTTTAGATCCGTTTCAGTCTGCATTTCTTGTTCCCAATCGTCATCGTCATCCCTTGCATCTTCAGCATCATCGTTGTAGGTACTTATGTCTTCATTACCGTCAGCTCTAATAGCGGACGTTGTTGTCACTGCTTGTGCGTTAGCGTCTATAGGTACTGTCCCATTTGTAGACACGTTTGTATCTGCGTTCATATTCGCCTCACATGCACTTTGTTCATTTCTTGTTTCTTCAGCCTCAACAACTTTTTCTTGAGCTTCCTGTGCTTCAATCTCCATCCTGTTCTCATCATCTTTTGCTTCGTTTTCACTGAAGGTATAATTTTTTTTTGGATAGATATCTTGTTGGTCATCTGGCCAAAAAGGCGGTGGTTCACCACCATAAACCAGATACATTTTCTCCGAGAAGCCAATAAAATCTGTACAGAATGTAGTGTTAAATAAATTTAATAAAACATAAAATAAAAAGTACTGACCAATGTCGTCCGTTACGCTGCAACATGAATCTTCGTCGAAATACTCCAACTGCTTATTGCGATTCCTAATGAAGTCAAAAAATGAATCGGGCATTCCCATGTTTTTGTACTTAATCAAAGCAGCTTTGATTAGTTGATCTTTAATTGGTTCTTTTTTAGATTCAGTTGCTTTTTTTTGTGTCTTTGGCTTATCTGGTTGCTAATTATCACACACATTGAAAAAAAAAAAAAAAAACAAAGAGTTCTCATTCGATTAGTTTTTGGGTTTCGTTCAAAATAACAAAGCACTACACAAATTCCACAACTACTTTTTTATATTTTAGCAATCCAATGTATTGCGCACCATCTTCGCTCACCTTCAATTGTAAAAGATTCAACTCATGAGGTAATCTGAATAATACGTAACGTCTCAGATGTTTTTCCGTCAAATTAAGCACGTTCTTCACTAAAGGACACTTTAAATCGACGACTTCCTCATGCGGCAAAAGTTTCGAATGTTGACTTTCTGGTATCAAACTTGTTGTATTAATATATGATTCTTCTTGATCTGAAAGAACAATGCCCTCGTCATCAGATTGTGGTAATTTGTCTGTGATAGTTGTTACATCAGGAGAGTCTACAGTTTAAAATTGTTGTTGTTGTTGTTCAATACATATTTGTTCAAGGTGATCGTGTGTTAGGATACAAATTAAAACATGGAAATAAAAAGAAAATAAAAAATAAGAAAAATATTACAAAATAAAACTAATTCTATTGCAACTAAAATTTTAAATAATAAAAAAACAATGAATGATAATGTATTACTTTGAACACATTGTACAATCCATGTGCTTTTCAAATTACGACTAACAGTAGCTACAACTATTCAACTACGGAAATAATTGTCACATACCTTTCGGTTTATCTGAGACATTGATGGTGGCGTCGCCAAAACCTAAATCTATGCTATTGCCATTGTTCTCAGTCTCATCTAGCTTAGTACTTTCGAGCACACTTGACTGATTAAATTCAGGCAAAGTGAGCTCCAAACTGCTGTTTATTCCGGTATCATTTGGCAGTGTCGATGCATTCAGACTGCCAATAATTGTGCTTTGATCACCATTCAGTGTTGACTCATTCCTTGTGATGCTCATTTGTAATGTGCCGTTGCCACTATCATCGCACGTCTGGTTTGCAACTGTTTCATTTAATGAAGTCATGCCGGCCATTGTCGCGTCACTTTCTTGTGTCGTAATCTCACTGCTAAACGTGTCTTGCGTGCAATTGTTATCTAAAATACTATCATCAATGCCAGAATCTTGTTTTTGATATAAGTTTTGCTTTGCATTCAAATGATTGTCCATGCCAGCATTGGAAGCCTCTAATGATATGCGCGCCAATTTCTCTATGTGTCTGCCCAAAGTATCATCGGGCGGTCGTTTGCGTGCTGTTGGCGCCAAATGCCGCTCAAATGCTTGATTTTCAAGTGTTATTGCTTTTTGTAGATATGTTTGTGGCCTCCATTGCTCCATATCCACAACACTGGTCTCATCCTTATCTGCCGCGAAGTCCATATCGATATCCATATCGGTTTCATCAATATAATCCTTAACAGCAAAATGCCAACGAAAATTATAGTCATTCACAGGAGTATTATAGCGATGTTCAATATGATATGCGAAAACTTTATAATTTCGTTTCGAATCTTTGTTATCCGGATTATCTGGATCGATTATATACGAATGCCGCCACAGTGCAGGATTTAAGTGATCCTCAGCAAAATAGTTTGGCGTTATATTTAGATTTGTAATTGTTTGAGGCTGTGCAAACAACTTTTCCGGCTGCATAGCTCGAAATTTTTTAATCTCCATTTTAACATCATACGGATCAGGATCAATAGGTCTTCTCCGTCGCTTAGCTTTCGGAGTAGACTCTGGCTCGGCTTTAGACTCATTTTCTCTGAAAGCAAATAACACATGAAATTAATATTTTTTTCACTGCATACCAAATATTCAGATCAAAGTTTATCAATTAAAAAGAAAAAAAAAAAAAAAAAAAGAGACGTAGAAACCGGCTCATAAAGCAAAGACGGTAGAATTGAAGTATTGGTGCATTGATAAGCGGTGTAAACAAAAGATACAGCATTACCGAAATATTAGTGCGCCTGTGCATAACTGATAACTGTACCGTACTGTTAATATCATGCTTACTTTTCTTTGGCACGCGCCTCTGCATCTTGACAGCTTAGGGTGAGCGTGCGTGTTTGCTCTGCTATACGATCGTAGATCTCATCCACACGTTTTCCCCAGATACGCGCAATCGCATCCAACATCCGACCGCACTCATTGAAGGCTCCATCACTATTTTGTATTATTTGAATGAACCGCCTCATATACTAAAAGAAGGCGTCAATTTTATTAAATGTTGCCTAAAACTTTAATATTAACCAACTCACATAGTCCAACACAATATCAAAATCGGTCACAAATTGTGTATTTTGGGCCACCTCCTCCAGAAGCAAAACCAACGTGGTTCGACTCCTGTCATCCTGATACTCGCAAATTAGTTTCGCTACCTTTGTTGCTGGATGTCGACTCGCCACGGATAGAATCTGACTTAATACTGAAGATTCTTCTGCCATTTCAATCTAAGAGTGCCAATCAAAAACAAACAACACAGTTAAAATAGCGCTGACATAATCATCACGCACACGATTTTAGTGGCGATTCCAAACGTATGTAGATCGGAGAAGCACCTCCGGCGTTTTCAACGATTTAAGTTGCGTGTTTATGTATATACACATGTGTACGTATATATGTGGTTTGTTGGTGTGTGACTGTATTCAAACAAATATTAACTCATATACATGCACACATGATCACACGCGGATCGACAAAAACACCCTCCCTAAAAATTCAGATCCGGCGGCGTTTTTCCAACTACGCACAATTTACTATCACTCTTTATCTTGTTTTCTATTTAGCACAATTTCACACTCACCTATTTCAGTCATTTTATTAAAATTATTAAACAAAAATATTAAGACCCACGCAACATAAAAGCGAACTTGTTTTGCTTTTGCCTCTCTCTTTCTATTAGTTGTTTACACGTTTTTCGCGCGATTTTTTCGACATTTACTTTTGTAGGTTTAGCAATAGTTTATACCGAAATGTCATTGCAATTCAACTAAAGAAAATCCGTATGACTTTCTTTTAATAGTTTTAGTTAATTGCTTAAACAATTCGATTGTAGATATGAGGTCTGCACATTTATTTTGTTTTGTCGTTCTTCTTCGTTACGAATGCAGAAGGGGAATGAGCTCAGAGAACGGAAAAACAGCGTAAAAAGAAAATGAAGAACTGCCTGACAATAATAACCAATGCTGCCAAGTTTTCAGAAGGAGAAAACTGATTCTTTTACGGTTTATTATTTTTTCGTGAGTAATATGTTGTACAATGCTATAAGAACTATAGTCTTTTCTGTATATTGCAATCAAAGTCATATAAACACATCAATGCATAGCACAGCCGAAAAAAGAAAAAACTAAAATACTGGTCTGACATGTCACAGGCGGCTATTTTGTCAAACAACGAAAACATATCGTCACAAAAGCCTTTTAACACACAGAGTTGTGAGCGCCAGTGACTCTAAAACTGGCAGATAAATGCGGAAAAAGCGCTTCTTTTGACAATGCAATGTTTAGACAAAAAATGTATTAAAAATCAAAGAAATCTGTGGCAAAGGCTAGACAAAGATCTACCAATTCGTGTGCTGTAATGGAGAGGAAACGTTGCAGAAGTTGCAAATTTCGAATTCCACTTTTCTTCGACTCGTTTGCGTTAAAGTAGCCCACTTTTGGTAGGACAGAGACTGTAAAAATGAAAAATTACTGGAGATAATGTTTTTGTGAATATAATCGCTATTTTTATTACGTTTAGCCCCAGTTTTAGAGTCATTGAGTTTTTGGCTTCAGACCGTAGTTTCGTGGCTTCGAGCTTGAAAGTGGAACGAATGGAATAGAAAAACTAATGGCAGCACTCTTTCTTGTTTGATTACCTCCTTTTTCGCAGGGTCTCTCTGAAAACCTGTTTAGAGCGTCAGTATACATACATAAACAGCATATGTTGCTTTCATGAAAATTTTGAAAAATTATGGACGTTTTGAATGCCGTAACAATTACAAAATTTGCATTTATGAACCATCTTATAAATTAGAAATCTTATATAATCGATATAACTTAAATAACGATATTAATACATTTTTGAATTAATAAATGTGTATATATGAAACAATATATGTTTTGTGGCACGTTTGGAAGAACTTGATTGCAGACAAGGAATTCACAATAATGCATTCAAAACAGCAAGCGAATTGGTTGCTCACTTGTATTTGTGTGCAAATATCAAGTAAACCAAACACAAATGTTTCCAATGGCAGCCATTCGATTCGTTTGAAATATAATTACGAATAAATCTTTGTTTCGGATAACAGTGCTGCCAAGTCTTGCATTTACATTGTCGAATGTGTTCTTTTCGACAACCAAATCTTGAGATAATTCAATGTCGATGCTTACTCAGCAATGATGCCACTCTTAAGGAATGTAAAAAGCGCAACAGCTAAATCAGAGAAACCATAATTCACAAAAGTTTCTAGATTAATACAAGGCGGCTGGTCTGCTTATCCGTTTTTTCGAAACGCAAGTGATCAAACAAATATTCCGATTTCATATATTTTTTAACCACGACAACGTTTCCTTAAAATACCTAAAGTCGCCCTCTCCAAGGTTGCACAACATTTCATGCATTCAAAAATATCCGAAGAACGACGGGAAAACATATATTTGGCAACACAGGCTACAGAATGTTATTTGTTTTCATTCAAAACAGCCAGACAACTGGCAAATTATATTTCGTTTGAATTGGAATTCAACCGGCTATTTCATTTAAAAGACGTAAAGTATTAGCTTGTCTCCGTTTTTCGTGAAAGCCTCAGCAAGTTATCTGGGGAGACCCAATTGTTACCTTAGCATTGTAGTCATTAATATAGCTTAGCCATTTTAAACTCAGCGGCGGTGGACAAACAAAATAAAATTTAAATAGAGTTCTATTGTAAAACAAGTCAGGTTTCAAACGAAATAAATTAAGATTTATAAGTCAGGGATCACTGCTCGCCAGAATGTCAAACAACGAAACTCAAGTGTCAAGTCTGCCGATGCCGCCGTCGCAGTACATAAATCTTTACTCAGAGGAAAACATACGCCGCAATCGTGCGCCACGGCCGCCACAGCCACCTTCACAACACGATCTGTACAGCATGTTTGGCATACAATATAATAACGATGAAATGATTCGATCCCTGGAGTCTCAAAACATTAAGCGTCTTATCCCTATGCACTTCGATCGACGTAAAGAACTTAAAAAACTTAATCACTCGCTGTTCGTCAACTTTCTTGATCTGATTGATTTACTTATACAAAACCCGGATAGCCCAAGGCGCACTGAGAAAGTAAGTACAGAGTATGTTAAATTTGCGCTGGCTTAAAGTTTTGATTACTTTTTAGATAGACGATCTTAGCCTGCTATTTGTGAACATGCATCATTTGCTCAATGAATTTCGTCCACATCAAGCACGGGAAACACTCCGCGTCATGATGGAAATGCAAAAGCGGCAACGTATCGAAACTGCCACACGTTTCCAAAAGCATTTGGAACGCGTACGTGATAAAGTCAATATTGCTTTTGGTGCGCTACCCACGCTTAGCAATGACAATGGTGACGGCGATCAGGACAACAAAATGGATGTAGACCCACTAGAATCCAATGCTGCAGCCAAGAATGATGCAAGCTATCAGCACGACCGTTTGCTATGCAAACTTGTCGATTCTATTGAATAATAGGTTAAACGAATAATTTGAAGGAAAGTTGTAAGTATGGTGCGTGACTTGGTAAAATACCAAAATGGATGTAAATTAATTTGTAACAAATTGGTTAATAAAAGAAAAACTTTAATATGTTATAGATACTTGTATCTGTATTTGTACTTGGTATGTTTAAAGACTGATTTCATTGTTACGGTCGTTCTTTCGTCAATAAGTTTTCGGCCTGTTACATGCTCATCCAATGTCACCACGATCATATTTTATAATAATCAGTGATGATTATTATTTTGGTAGGTACCACATATAGAAGTCGGATCTTGACAGCACCAAAATAAATTCATTCTATTTGAGCAAGTAGTCTAACTTTTCGAATTAAGCCCCTATCAGACAAGGAAATTTATATAAATTTTGTATGTGTCAGTTATTTCTCTTTCTGTGAGTTACAAACTCAATAATTCCATAGAGATGTTCGTCCATATCTTTCGATTAGTCTCTGAGCCTGATCAAATATTATATATTAATAAGATGAACATGCTCACATTTGGCTGATATATAAAATCGCAAAAAAATAATACCTTTATTTTAAATAATTCAAAATCTTTAATAACATAAAAATAAGGATTCCCTTCAATAAAGATCCCATTAGAACAATTGCCAATTTAAATTATATAATAATAGTTGTAGTGTATTTGACTTAAAGTAATTGATTGAAAGATAAGTTTTTAAAATATTTTAAGCGTAATTTGACACTTTTTTGTATCCAGCAAATAAACAACGCTTTTTGTTAAAAACAATAGTAAATTTAAAAATATTCAAAGTATTACTTCATTGTCAATCAGAGCAAAATAGTATCTTTACATATTACATATGAGTTAAAAGTCACCACAGTGGAAAGCGATTCATAAATTCATTGACGTTCTCGCATCTTCGCCTGATTCGGTCAGCACGCATCCTTCGGTCATTCTGAATCTGCTCCAGATAACGCGTCCATCTAAACACCATGTTTTGTAACTGATTAATAAGAACGCTTGGCGCATACCGCACGTCCGTAAAGAATGCATTTTGTTCATCCAATGGTTGTGGGCTCTCCGGTGAAGTCGATTTAAGTGCAATGTCAGAATTTGGAAGGACATTGTCCTCCTGCTGAAGTATTCTTTTGTTCGTGGCTATTTTTCTCTTTAACACACATGTGTTCGGCACACCTTGATTGCTTGCCAACGGAGCTTCGTTTTCCCTTGAGCCGTTGTCTCTACTAACTCTGCACGTATCCGATGTCTCGCAGTCCAATCGTGGTCGCTTCGTTGTAAAAGTTGATTCTTTTAACGTCATTTGCATTTTGCAATTTGTTTTTAGCGTAATTCAAATAAATCCGAACAATATTAATATTCAACATGAACTGAATGACATTTCTTAAATCCCGAGCAGTTTTATACAATTTCATTTTATTGGCAGGTAGCAATGTGTACAAATGAAGGCAAAAGCTGTCTTGCCATTGGCAGGTGTTAAATGCCAAGCGGTAATTATGTATATTTATGTTCTTCATAATACGCTCCCAATCCTTGGGTAATCCGTTAGGGCAATAAAAAATGGTCAAGTTTTAGTTTCGCGTAAGAAATACGTTGCCTATTTTGACAGTTGCTCAATGTAAATATTGACGGGGAAATCCTTTGCAATAACTTTCTTAGAATATCTTAAAACAAATACCTGTGATTTTTAAAAATATGTTAAATAATAATTCAAACACTTTAAACGTTGAATAAAATTATCCTCAATTTCTTCTAATGGCTTATGGAACAAAGATATGATATTATTCTTAAAATTTAATTGATTTTTTACTTACACCACAATTCCAGTAATCATCAAAGTCCCTTCAGCGGTTTTATCATAAAGAAGTAATTACGGAAACACGCTCCAGAAGTAGCACTACATATTTCAGAAAAATTAGGTGGTTCCTAGTTTTTCGATTAACACTATATCTTTTGCCTTTAAATTGAATAGTGAATATTGTTTTTAATTTTTTGTACAAATTTTTTGTACACATTTTTTTAGTTCTCAGTGTGCCCCACAAATATATCCTTTTAACTATTTTTAAACCTTTAAGTTGAAAGAAGATCGTCAGTTGAACAATTGCCTTGAAACATGTTTGTAGTTAACATATTTTAATATAGTATATATATTATAAAATATCATTTTATTTGCGCCTAAATCAGGGAAAATTTCTGTTGTGTTAGAATTTTTAATTACTAAAACTAAGTTTTTAAAAGAAATCGTCTGAGAAATTCGGATGAAGTTATATATTATTGCACTTAAAGCAGGTATATTGCATTTCAAGCATTTGGTAAGCATTTATGGAATTTCGCAAAACTATAAAGTATACGAAGCGCAGGTAATACTAATCCGTCTCGACATCTGTTGAGGATTTTGTAAGAGTGTGTTCATGTCTTCTGCAAAAAGCCTACCTGATCCTGGGTGCAAAATGTATAAAATACGAAGTAAGCTTAAACACGATATCAGTTAATTTGACAACTTCAAGCTGGAAACATATCAGTGGACATTAGTAACGATTTTTGAAAATTAAAAAAAAATTCATTTGAAATGTCAATTATTCGTGTTCCCGATGTAATGGAAGAAGATATGACGAGAAAAGAAGAAGATACACGTGGATTCCATACTGAGGACGTATCGACTGAATCTTCAGCAGTTTCAACCAATACTCACGAGTATCCGAATGAGACACCTGACACAAGTCAAGAACATTTCGATTCTAAAGAGGAAAGTTCGATGTTGGAAAATTTGGCAGCGTCGACTAAAGGCCACAATGAGTCCAAGCTGTATTCGGAAATTACTAGTTCGCCAACATATTCCGATAATTATTCACCGGAGAGTCCACCACCCAATTATCAACCTTATTCACCAGTAAGTCCGTTGTCGTATTATGAGCCTGAGTCACCAGAGCGAACACAAACATATTACGAGCCAATCTCACCGCCAAGTCCACGCTATAACTACGATGCGACCTCACCACCAATCTCAGAAATGTATTTTGTGCCGTTACGGCCTTATACACCCGAAACAACTAATGACAGCATTGACTTAAAAGTGGAAGTGTCATTGGCAAAATATGGTATTTTCAACGATCTCAGAAGTGGACCAACGCCGTTGGTTTATCAGTTGCCTAATCCGGCAGCGAAATGGGGTATGTTTTTGGAGGACGTCGCAAAGGATCGGAGAAAACGAACTGAGCGAATCAGAAGGCGATCGGAAAATGTTGATGAGTTTATGAATAGGTTTCCAATACTCGAAATTTCTTTACGTTGAAGTAACTTTTAATATAATTCGAAATGATTGATTTAATCAGTTAGTTATAGCAACAGTATTGTCGATAATAATATATGTATAAAAGTAATTCATTTTGGTAAAAATAAAAAATTGTGAAATAATAATGTTGTTTGTAAGGTTTAAAAATAAACATAAACATTTTCTGCAAAATTTATAAACGATTTTTTTTATCTTTAAGACCATTAAAAAATCAATTTTATTATATTTATATCTTTAAATTAAAAAGAAAAAAAAATGGATTTAAAAATATATTTAAGTATTTTAAAATGAATAAATTAACTAAACATCTAAATTGCAAATCGGCGGTGGCATTACACCTCTTGTTAAAACTTAAAATGTTATGATTAATAATTAAGCTTTTTGGGATTTGGCAGTATGGTCGAAAATGCACCAGCGCCTGTATGAACAAAATATTGATTAGAAATACAGAATTGGGTGTCTGATGATGATTAAACTTACACAAAAGAACCAGAGCGACCATAAGAAAAGGCGGAATGCAGCCAACTCCAATCAATATCGGAAATATCATATTACCAGAGAGCGCACCCATACGACCGAACATCATAGTAATAGCGACAATAAGTGTACTACAAGTAAATGATTTATTTTAATCAAATATACCATTGAAGGTTTTTGAGATGCTTACCGTAATTGAGTTGGGAAGAGGTCAACAACCACGCCCAACAGCGATGATGCCGAAATGCTGGCGATAGTCACAAAAATCGATGATATGATAACTGTTGTAAGACCGCTAGTCGACCAATAAAGCGCGAAGCCAAAAACGGCCGAAATGAAAAGACTTACAGCTGGAAAACAAACATTTTTGGCATAAAATCAATTGTACAAAACAATTTATTGTCCTGGGTTAACTTACTCAACATGCGTTTAGCGCCGAGGGCACGTACAATAATGCCTGCAAAAAAGTAGCCAACGAGTCCGCTAATAGACACGATAATGTTGTTTGTATACATGTCAACTGAGATATTCTTAGACTGAAATAATATAAAAGGTAAATATTTTTGGCTGCATATTACTTTAAGCATGAAACTTACTGCTAAACAATTCGGATCTGAATCATAATTATCAATAATACTTGTTTCCTTACTACGTGTAAATTCAAGTATTGTGCACACATCAGCCGAACTCTCAACATTATCTCTGTGTAACGTTTCATACTCCGCAGTGGAGGCGAAAAGTTGCGGCAGCCACAGACGTATTGTGTTCAAGCCAAGCAACAAGCAAAATTGCATCATATAACAATGCATTGAGCGACACAAGAGCGGCTTACGGAACATCGGCTTTATTTGCTTCATGCCGGCACTTAGAGACTCAGTAAAACTGCGTGGCGCTGACTTAGACTTGACGACATCAGGTTTACCTTCGATCGTATAAATGACCTCATTTCCATTGCTTTCCCGACTGGGCACTTCTTCAATGAGTTGTTTTATCTAATATTTTTAATAAAATAATGAAAAAGAACACTCCGACAATAAATTGACTGACCGGATAAGTATCTCGCGGCTTGCGCGTATTTATCTCATAGATTCTTTGAAATATCTGTAATGCTTCAGCATTGCGTCCTTGTGACATCAGGAATTTCGGGCTTTCCGGAAGTATTAGGAAGAGTACTCCGGCAATGAGCGATGGCAGGGCACAAACGAAAAGAAAGATTTGCCAGGCATGCACTGAATAGAAAAATCATGAATTAATTTGATTCCGTGAATCATTTCGATTGTTTAACAAACCATTTAAAACTCCAAACAGTACAAAGTCCCAGTATTGAGGAAATATGCCCCATGCCATAAGCGGCAGAAAAAGCATACCAACTGATGTAACTATACCGATTACCATGAAGACACGTGAGCGATGCTTAGCGCCGTGTAACTCAGAAAAATAAGTATATAACACCGCACCTGGACCATTGACCCTGTTCGTAACATGTAATTCAGTATTTTTCTTCAATTTCTTCATTCAATTTAAGTTTTAAAAGAACTCACATAAATCCACCAAGAAACTTGAATGCTAATAACATGCCGAAATTCTGACTTAGCGCACTGCCGACTACACACACACCGTCAAGCAGAAAGCCATAGGCAAGTATTTTTCGTCTTCCTTTTGTATCTGCCAGATACCCCCAGATAATCGCTGAAAGCGCCATGCCTCCGTAGGTTGCCGCATTGAGTACGCCCTTGTCGAAAAGCGTTAATTTGAGATCACATTCCGCAATTGGAAGTATATACGAAGTGGATGATGACTCAAATGTGCTGCCAAATTGTGCGGGTATCGCAACGAGTAATAAAAGCAGATTGAATGTACCAAAGCCGGTTGCTTCAATCGCTTTCTCAAAGTTTGCGGGTTCATCTTCGTTGGTTACAGTCGTGATTGTTGTGTCTACATGTGAATGGAGATTAATCTTAATTTAGAAATAGTTGCTAATAGGTGCTTGTATAGCAATAAAATGAGATGATCAAGGATATACTTTCGGTGCACAAGAAGATATTATTGGTAGATTGATCAAGTTTGAAAAATTCATACGACACAATGTCAAGTAGAGGAGTTCCACACTATTGTGTTTACTATACAATGTTTAACTAGCTTTTTTTTGTGAATTGGAAATAAAATTCGTTGCCTTGTAGTCAATTTCATTTCAATTAATTTTTTCTGTTACTCCGCAAGATATTTCACCATTTATTTTCGGCTTTGGAAACTCTAACCTCATCTTTAAACTTTGTCAAGGATTCAAAAATTCAAGGAGTTCCTTTTTCGCAGTTGATTTACAATGGCGCCACCATCAATAAAAACGCCAGGACTTACTATGATGTCATATTAAAGAAAACTAATTTGATTTATGACCAAGGGGAAACAAGAATATTTTTTTTTACATAATCAAAAATGAAGATAAAATATTGTCTTTATGATATTTAATAAAAAAATTCAACAAGAAAAATTTAAGGTTATACTAATTGTATAAAAAAACCTAATTGTAAAATAGACATTGTCCAAATACTTTACGTAAATTCTTTCGTAGCGGAATGAAGGAATATTCTAACCGCTGATTGACACTTGTCAATTATGAAATTAAGTCAACATACACACATAGACCTAACCGACATTTTACACGCGTCTTTGACTTTCTTGGTACTAACGCACACCCCTGATTAAGAAAAACAAAAATAAAAAGCGTATATTATTTTCGGAATGCCTAATAAACACAAAGTTGGCGATAAACTTTGGGTTAATAGCCCTACACTGATAGCTGAAACCAGCAGTCATTTTATCTTACACAATCTTCTCATATGTTCCACCCACTGTGGAAAAGATGAATCGAAATGAAATCGTTTAAGACATATCCATAATGAGACTCGTAGATCATAAGATCTACTGTATAAAATCTTGGTTTGTGGTCTGTAGCACTTCAACTTTGTTTGTTTTTAGTCACGTCACAAATGTTTTAGTAATATAGCTTATAAAGCTCCACATTCTTTATAAATGCTGAATCCTTGCAATTGAGCAATGGGGTTTTGTTGGGTTGACACTGCACTTGTGTGGATGAAACGATTTGTCTTTGAACACACATTTTACCTTTTGTTTTATCAATTTTTTTGGTTTCTTCCGTCATTTTGATTAAAATTTATTGAATATGATTTTTTTTCACTTTTTAATTGGCACATGAATTTTATTAATTGAGCTGCGCTGCTTTGAATTGATCACTTGTTTTTATTCGATATCACAGTTAAATTGCTTTGTACATTTTTTTCTATTTAAGATTCTATTTAATTGTTTTCGTTTTCATTCCTTGAGGTCCGTACGCCACAACGGAGGGCTTCGAAATGATGGAAAAATTATTTTGCGCGTTTCTATTTAAGCTTGTCACGCCGAATGCGATACTTTCTAACACGTCAGTTTCATTTGTTCAACATATAACAATAAAATAAAAAATGGTATAAACAGAGAAAAAAATAATAAAATGATTATTTAAACAATTTAAATGCTGTGCAAATTTAGCTGTTCAGAAGAGCCCACGTTGTATACTCGCCGCACCACGATCGGTGGCAGCAGCCAATGTCTGACGTACGGTAATTACATGAATGAGATAAGCGATAAGATTTTGGATAAGTTTATTTAACTCATAACAGATAGGCCCAAAAGACGAGCAGGAACACGCAGTTTGACTAGTTTAAAGTGGTTTGTAAGTGTGTCGGGAAAGCCATCACAGCGTGTAGTGATCAGTCATCGTGTCTGGGTGCCTGCGGCTAATAGATCTTTATCAAAACTTTTCGTTTGCTCGTTGGCTTATCGGGCAAATAACACGCAAAAAATGATTTTCGCCATTTTATAAAAAACACATATCAAATTGTTTGTTCTCTTGACATGCAAAGCGTTAAAGTTGCTAACTGCTCAAGTGAGGCAGCTTGCGTGAACATATTTGTCTTGAATTATTAAGACAGATAAGAAACAAATTTTCTGAATGAATATGACACTTGATCTGTGTTCGTTGAGGTCTGCATTTAAAGACTTTGTATGATGATGCAGAAAAGTCTTATCAAACAATAGGACTATTGATTAAAAGTGATGAAATTATTCTCTGAAAATAAAACTGCTTAATCAGATGTGAATCGTTAAATTAGTGAAATACCTAAAACATATGCGTCATCGTGATGAAATCTTAACAAAGTTAGTAAAATTTAGTCATCATGACGTCCATGCAAATTTTGACTTAAGCAAGATAAAGCAGGATAAAAAAAATTTATTTATTTTTAGTGAAAGTAATTGTAAACAATGCAAATTGCCTTGGCGAACATTCAAAATACGATGAAATACTTTCAAGAGTGTTACAATTTTAATCAGTGCTTTGACAACTCTTATGGTTAATAGGTGTCAGCTGAGATATCCACAGTAGTTTGATATAAATGTGTTGTTGATTAGATGCTTGCAGTGGCGTGTTAATAGAGTGGTCAAGGGGGTAAAATACCACAGGACCCCGTTCAAAGAGGTGGCGATTTTGTTAAATTGATCTTCATGCAGAAACCCAATATTCATCATTAAATGCACGAAAGCAACTGATCTTGTGATCGTTTTTCGACGACGAATTGGATTGCTAAGAACGCCTATATTATGCAGCAAAACAATAGCAGACCATCAACAGACTGAGCAGCAAAAACTGCTACTCTTCTGTTACGATACGTTTCATTTTCATTTCGTTCTCACCACCAAAACACATTCACAATGGAGAGTAAAAGCGAGGACTTAGTAAGGAATATGTAAAAATCATGGGAACTGTGCGTGGATTGTTGCGTACAAACACATGGCGATTCAAAAGGGTTTAAAGTTTTCGGAATTATTTCGCCTTTAGTTCCCACAAATCCTTGTGCCTCTTTCCCAAATGGTACAATAAATGATGTACGCATATACAAATTAAACTTCTTGTAACTTGTTTCTATTTTCTTACTATATAGTTATGTACATTTGTTGATAGATAAAATATATTCGACTGGACATTTTATAACAAAACAAATTATAATGATAGTCCGATCACTAACTAAACTAATATATTGTGTTATTTTTTGTTTGACATAAATTGAGTTTTTATCTCCGAACTTAACAAACTAACTACAACAAAACAACTAAAAAAAATTCAGAGTCTTATTATTTATAAATTATGTAAAGGTGAATTTTTTTGGATTGGGTAGTATTATAGACAGTCCTCCTGCACCTGAAATATGAAAAAGTAGCAATGAATAAAAAAATCGAATGACTAATAATGACAAAACTTACACAACATGATTAGACACACCATAAGGAATGGCGGAATACAACCAATTTCCATTAAGATCGGAAAAAGTATATTGCCAGATAAGGCGCCCAGGCGACCAAACATCATTGTAATGGCGACAATTAGAGTTCTGAAATTAGACCATTAAAATTAGTTACTGACAATGTGAGACTTATAAGAGAACTAACCGCAATTGCGTTGGAAATAGAGCAACAACCAGACCCATAAGGGATGAAGTCGAAATGCTAGTTATTGTTACAAAAGTCGATGATATTATAACTGTCGTAAGTCCGCTGGATGACCAATAGAGCGAAATACCAAAGACAGCGGAAGTCAAAAGACCCAAGGCTTAAAGTGAAAAGTTTGGTTTGAAAAAACAGTTACAATTGTCTGTTTGTTAAACTCACTTAACATACACTTAGCGCCAATAGCGCGAACAATCGCACCGGCAAAAACGTAGCCAACGAGTCCACTGACTGCAACGATAATGTTGTTGGTATACATGTCAACTGAGATATTCTTAGACTGCAAATAAAAAAAAAAATAATTATGTGATGAGCATATGTATGTTTATACGTGCGGCACGCGAGATGCTGACAACGAAATTACTTTTTTAGTATATCTTAAAGTAGCTGCCGATTAGATAAAACCGATGTTGACAACTTACCGCCGTACAGTCGGGGTCCGAATCATAATTCTCAACTATACTTGTCGTCTTGTTGCGCGTGAATTCGAGAATTGTACAGAGATTGGCTGAACCTTCATTATCACTTCTGTGCAGCATTTCATACTCCGAGATGGAGGCAAAAAGTTGCGGCAACCAAAGACGTATCGTATTCAGTCCAAGTAGTATGCAAAACTGCATCATATAACAGTGTATGGAGCGACCCAAGAGCGGCTTATGGAACATGGGTTTAATTTGCTGCATGCCTGCGCGTAGAGACTCAACAAAACTGCGTGGGGCTGGCCTTGACTTGACGACATCATGTTTACCTTCGATCGTATAAATGGCCTCATTTTGATTGCTTTCCCGACTGGGCACTTCTTCAATGAGTTGTTTTATCTAAACTTTTCGATAAAATATTACAAAATGGTACTTTGACAATAAATTGACTAACCGGATAATTATCTCGTGGTTCGCGCATGTTTATCGCATAGATTTTTTGAAATACACGTAATGCCTCGGCATTGCGACCTTGTGACATCAGAAATTTCGGGCTCTCTGGGAGTATTAGGAAAATTGCACCAGCAATGATCGAAGGCAATGCACAAACGAGAAGGAAGATTTGCCAGGCGTGTACTTAATAGATAAATTATGCATTAATTTGATTCCGTGATTCATCTTGATTGTTTAACAAACCGTTTAAGACGCCGAACAGCACAAAGTCCCAATATCGAGGAAAAATACCCCAAGCCATTAGTGGAAGAGCTAACAAACCACTTGATGTGATCACGCCAAGAATCATGATTACCCGTGGGCGGTGCTTAACCCCATGTAACTCGCATAGATATGTGAATAGCACAGCGCCAGGCCCATTGACGCTATAAGGTATGATTTAAACATGGATATGCTTGATATTATTTTTTATTGATTTTATTTTTTTAATTTTATAATTACTTTTTGTTAAACTTACATAAATCCACCGAAGAACTTAAAAACGACCAACATTTCAAAATTCTGACTTAATGCACCGCCGACTACACAGACAGCATCCAATAGGTAGCCATAGGCAAGTACCTTCTGTCTCCCTTTTGTATCTGCTATATATCCCCAAAAAATGGCCGAAATAATCATGCCCGCATACGTCACCGCGTTAAGAATGCCCTTATTGACTAGCGTCAATTTGAGGTCACACTCGGCTATGGGAAGTATGTAAGACATCGTGGACGATTCAAACATGCTGGCGAATTGTGCGGTTGTCGCGACAATTAATAGAAGCAGATTAAAAGCACCGAAACCCGTAGCTTCGATCGCCTTATCAAAGTCAACGGGAGCAACTTCATTGGTTTCTGTTGTTGTAGTTTCTATTTGTGGTTATATTATTTATTATAATTAAATTTGTAAATATTTAAAGTGCTTTATTTATTTAAACACTTTGTGTTGTTTATGTCGATTAAATTAAATTTTTTTAATTATTTTATTATATTAATTAAAGTTTTTGGATTTAATAATAAATTTACAATAACCTTTTGCTTATTTATTATTCGATGGATTATTTTTATAAGTAAGATTTCAAGATTTGTTACACTTATTTGAAACTTATTTGCCTTTAAATTCCGTTTTACCTTTTGGCTTATCATTTTGTTTGCTTACTTCCGTCATTATTAGTAAGTTTAATGATGATGACGTTGCTATTTTTTTGGGTACTTATTTTATTTATTTAAACGTATGTGTTTACAGCAGTTCAACCACTTGAAAAAAGAAACCTTTTTTATGTATTTGTATGTATTATAAAAAATATAAATGTTTTGATAATTTTCTGGACTAATTGAGACTTGAACCGGACAATTGAACTGCTTCGCTTTTAAATTTATCACTTGTTTGTATCACAATTATATTGTTTTGTTTGTTCTATAATAATTTCTATTCACAAAGTTCTGTTTGGTTTCCTTGAGATCCGCACGCCACGACGGAGGGTTTTGAAATGATGGAAACATTATTTGGCGCGCTTCTATTAAAGCGCAACATGATGAGTGAGACTATCGCATTTATATATTGTATGTAACAACAAAAGAAAATTGTTATCAAATTATAAAAAATGTTGTTTGAACAATTTAAGTGCAGCACAAATTTTAGAGATTTTAAAGCGTAATAAGCCTATTTAGTAATCTGTATCATTGTTGAGCGAGAGCACATACAACTTTTTAACTGCATCATCATTGGCAACGGCAGTTTATCTCTGACGAGTACAACGGGCAAATGTATGAGATAAACGAGAAAAATGTGGTAGGTTGGTTTACTTAACGATTTGTGAGCAGCTTACAAGATTTTTCGGAAAAGCCACAAATATTAAGACTGTTCTTGTTACAGCGCTGGGCACAACCAATTTTAAAAAGAAAAGTGTATCACACATTATAAAATAAATTCATTCAAAACTATTATTCTTTGGACATGCAAAATTGTTAACTGGTTAAGCATTCTTTCAAATATAGAAGCTTGCGTGTTTATTCATTCGAATTAGATTGGTGAGAAATAATAATAGTTTGCATATTATAAATAAAAATCAGTGAAGTAGATATTTTAGGCTTTGGTGAAACTTATATGATTTTGCAAGCATGTAATTTTTGGTCAGGTGAGAGATGTGTATAAGGGTCACCTCTTTTTTGGGCAAAATATTCCAAAATTCAAATTTTCTCGGTTGTCTTTTGAGTTAGAAATGTGAAATTTGCAGTGCATTTTACCGATTTAGAACCAACAAGAAAAATAGAAAAATTGTCGTGGCCAGGCCCACATGTAATAACAAATAAGAAAATACGAAACTTGAAATGTATGCTATTGTGATAGAGTGTAATAAGATTCAATCTAAATATGGGTAAAAAAAAATATCGATAAAAGTTTTTTTCGTTTGGCCACGGAGTGATAATTTATATATATGAAATTAAATGAAAATAAAAGCTTTATCTATTGGGAAAGTGGTGTGGCAACTCCCTTAAATATTTATTTTTAATTGAAGGTACAGGGTATTTCGAAGTCTGGTTTTCTATCTTCCTTTACTAATTTATTGCACAATTTTATTACAAACTAAAACGAAATTAAAATTAAACTGACATATTTTTGTTCAAGGCTTTCTAACAAACACGTTATATTTTAATTGGGAATACCTGAGGCCTCTGTCTCCCTAACTATTATAACATGGCTGTAAGCAAAAATCACTACAAAAACGTGTGTTGCTGCAAAATAATTTCGAAGTTAGTATACCATACAGCAGTTCTTCTCTTTAGCGGATCCGTACCATAGATTTTAATTCGATTCGAAATTGAGCAAACAGGATTTTGTTAGTTTAACAAATTTTATTGCTTATTGTTTTCAAAAACGTGGAGTTCTTCAGTTATATTTTATATATTATGTCAATGTCAAATAAAACCCTTGATCCCGCGTATACCTTTCAAAATCCAAGTACGTAGTACTTATAGCTGTCGAAATGATGATGAATTCGAACGGACGAACAGGCGTTTAAGTCTCAATTCATTTCAGTTGTACTTTAAATAATATGATTTAACTCCCCTTTTTCTACTTACAACTCTACAACTTAATATACCCAGACATAGTGTACATGGTATAAAAAATATTATTAATTAAATAAGAAAAATTAGTACTGGGCCCTTTTATTTTGTTGACATTATGTTGGTTTTGGTTGAAAATATTTATCTTTACAATAATTTTAAATTGTCTGTGAGCTTGAAGGGTACAATATGACAATTGAAAGGTTTCTAATATTAATCTAAATGCTAAGTTCCAAATATGCTTGGCGTGTATTTTCTGGAGATATTTCATCTGTTTGGACATCGTCGGTTTTTGAACTGTCAGGAGTTTGTTCTTTCGATCGAAAGGGCTCGAAACATATTGGTGTGAATTCCGATAAAGAAAACTCCGACGACGGAATATCGTATAATATCCCAGAATCAAAATCTGAACTCTCAGTCGAAGATTCCGAATATGTTGATTCATCCGATTCTGGACATCTCAATGAGAGAGCCTCAAAATTTAATTCCGGAAAGTCCAGACGCGTACTTTCCGGAGAGCATGTGTCGACATTTAATGCAGAAGTAGACGGCGTGATTGCTTCCAGATATAAGGCGAAATTCTCATAAGATATATCATCATCATAGTGCTGTTCCCCTGGCGAAGAAGCGTCTTGATATATTGGCGAGAAAATGTTAACTGACGTTTTCAGATCATCACGTTGTTGATTTTCTGCACATTCAATATATTCTGCACATTCAATATATTCTGTTGTAATAATTGTTTCATTCGCGGCGACATCAAGCTCCGATAACAGAATTTCCACCTCATAGTATTCTTGTTGGTCTTCTGTCGGCAATCCTGGTATATTTTCTGATAATAAATTTATATTTACAGCATCACTGTGCATTTGTGGTATGGCAGTGACAATATTCATTTCTGATCTTAACTTCACGAGTCAAACAAGCGAACTATGAGTCACCTGGAAATATCAACGCTATTTATAGTTTAAGCTAGGGGTTGGCACAGGTAAGTAGGCAAATTGACAGGTAATCCTTTTTGAGCTTGGGTACTTATACTGCTTACTTACACTACCTGAGTACTCCCACATAGCTTATGTTAGATAATCAAAGAAGCAATAAAGTGTTACAATTGCGTGTAAGTCAATTAATATTTTACCTAAAATCAAGTAATTAAAATTTTGTACAAGCAATATAACAGATGGTCACGTCAAGATGGATTAAGTGTAAATGTAAGGAAAACAAATAATTTCGTTTTTCATATAGTAAATAGTGAAATGATGACAATAAAAAGATACATTATTTATTTGTATAATTATCTGTACATCATTGTTGAAATCACTGCAAATCATGTCGACTCTCGGATGGCAAAAACAATGAGAAGATAAATGCGACTGTAACAAGTTTTTGTAAAATTAGATTTATGTTACTTACACAAACAGGTCACTTACCCACCATATGGCAACCGAGCCATATGAACGGCGCCAAGCAACCCATTTTTATAAAGACCGGAAATAAAATATTGCCGCACACAGAGCCAACACGACCGAATGTCATGATCAAGGCGACAACCATTGTTCTAACGGAGCGTAATTAAATAGAAAGGGGAACTAGTGTTTTCATCATTACTTTACCTCATAAGTGTTGGAAACATGACCACTGATTGCCCAATGACGGTCGTTGCGCAAATGCCCATTACCGTTAGATAAATGGCAGCCAATATGAGCGAGTAAAATGGCGTCGGCGAAAAGTAGAGACAAGTCAAAGCGCAAGTGCCAAGGAAGAGACCCAATTCTGTTTGTTAGTTGGTTTGATTAAGCTTTAATTAACTTTTTTCCGACATTACTTACTGAGTATATGCGATCGTAGTTTTGGAATGCGTATTATTGGAAAGATCAAGACAAAGCCAATAATGCCAATGAGCGCAACGGTTATATTGTCCTGATAAGCTTCGGGCGGCATGTGCTATTGTTTCTAAGTTGTTGAATTGCAAATCAGATTCACATAAGTATAAACTCACCGCACACTCGGAAACATCTTCGTGCTCGTCCTCTTCCTCTTCTTCTTTGTCAGGCAATGCTCGACCGTTGTAATTAAGTACAGCGCACATGCTTGTGTCATTCATGCCACGTATTTCAAAATCACGCGAAGTGGCAAAAATTTGCGGCAACCACAGCCTTATTGAGTTGACACTGCATAGCAACACATAGTAACAGCGTTAGTCAGAGCAGAAATTTTCTCAACCGTATACTGACCATAATACTTGACAAAAGTGCAAGCAGTAAATACGCAAGGACAGTAATAAGTAAGGACTCGAGAACATCGGCACCAATTGACGCACGCCACTAATGAATTTCTTCTTGCCGCGCTGAAAACGCGCTTTAATCGAGTTGGGACGCACCTCCGGTGTTATTGAACTTCTGTCGGGCGTCTCGTCTTTGATATTCTTTATCTTGATAGGTCGACTAAATTTTAATACAATTAACTGGAATTGACGTAATTACTTACTGGATAGTCGTCGCGCTTCTTTCGCTTATTCAAGGCAAAAATCATGCGAAATATGTGCAGCGCGCCCTTATAGTTGCCCTGAGACATGAGAAATTTTGGTGACTCCGGCAGGAATATGAGCAGGAAACCGCTCATGAGACTCGGCAAAGCCGTGCAGCCGATGAAGACTTGCCATGTTTGAACTATTATCGAATGAAAAAAAGATGAGTGTTTAACGAATAATGTCAATTTGATTTACACGCACAATCTAGAGTGATAAACGTAAAGGCAATCGGCAAAGGTAGCAAAAAGTATGCCAACACGGGCAAAATGAATGCCGCAAATGAGACTGAGAGGCCGACAAACATCATTATATAGGGCCTATGCCGTTTGCCATGAAATTCGGCCAAGTAGGAGACAACCACAGCAAATGGGCCGCAAACTCTGTAATGCAAAAAGCGCATGAAAAAAAATATTTGAACATTTATAAAAGTTCAGCTATACAAACTACATTATGCCATCGAAAAACTTGAGTATCATCAACTGAGTTGAAGATTGACTGAACGCCGCACAAAACACACAAATTCCGTCCATCCAACCGCCACACACCAGCACCACTTTACGGCCCATTGTATCGGCAATGAAGCCCCACGGCATGGCTGACAGTATCATGCCTACAATGACACACACACAAATGTAAATTGCCTTTGATGGCAGGACTTGTCGGTTTTAGAAAGTTATTTTACCACAAACCTACATAAGTGATCGCATTCAGTAAGCCTTTCTCGTAAAGCGATAGTTTCAGCGCGCACTCGGCTGTGGGTAGTATATATGACATCGATGAGGCTGAGAAAACCATAGCCATAAGGCTGGGCATGCAGCAGACCAGCAGAAATACATTAAAGAGTCCAAAGCCGCAGGCAGATATCGCAGTTTCAAAATCTGCGGGAGTTTTACTTGCCATTACACTGAAAATTTCGATGTGAGTTAGAAAACACACGGTAACTTTGTTTAAATTGAAATTTAGTTTTTATACAGAATTATAAAATATATTTAAAGATTAATATTGTGTAATAAAATATTTAAATATTTTCAAGCTTGTATCGCGCAGCCATTCTCGGGTATATATACTATTTTCACGATCGAATTATAATATACTATATATTATTATAATGAAGATTATGTTGTACCCATACGCCACCGACGAAGTGCTAAGGATTTCGAAATGACAACGACCTTAAATCCGCCTTCTAAATGTCTCAGGTAACAATGACTTAAAACCCGTTACACAAGCACGCTTTGATGGGTTTTACATGTTTTATGACATTGACACAATATCGGCACGTGTCGTATTACCCGCCCACTTTTCGACTCAAGTGCACGCATGTACACCCTCAGCACTGATTGACATCAATTAATACCTGCCGCATGACAGAATTCGCCATACTTAAAGTTCACGTAACGCACACAAAACGTGATTACATAATTAATAGTGAAATCGTGTTTAATCACACTATGTGGCATGGCATTTGGTGTGTTCAGATATTAAGTGAAGTATATATGTTCGTACATAAGGATTCGATGTGCGAAAATAGTCTCTAATTTATGCATGTCATGCTAGTTACTTCCAAGGTAATTAATCTTGTACGTATATCAATTTCTCATAATAGTTTTGTGTAATTAAAATAATGTTACTCATTAGGCATTGATAATAAGTGATTTGTAAGCCATCGTTAACAGCTTTATTAATGATGCATTAATATTTAATTTATTAATTAAATAAAATGGCTGCTTTAGAAACGCCTCAATGGCTCATGACAAATACATTTTGTGTTAGAGGCAAGCGAGATTATCAAAATCATAAATCAAACGTGTGCAACAACTTTTCGGCCGACTTAAGTTATTTTTTAACCTCACAACTCTTAGTTTGTTTTGCGAAACTTTACGTTTGCCATAATAAATTCGTCTGTCGGTGCCTTTGGGAATATTTTCATATTATTTTTATGCTTTTCTTGATCTCTTCAGGAAAGCATTCACTTTAAAATTTTGAAATATTGTTTTACATGCAAGTCTCGTCACGGGCAACCTTAATCAAATAGCGCTGTCAGAACAGAGACAAGCGGTAATTGACATGTGTTGACTTTGAGGTGCTCATGACATTTTTTTAGGCATGTAATAGAAAAATGTTAAGACATGTGATAAATGGCATGCACATTGATATGTGTGCTTGGTTCTCTGACTGTAACTGTGTGAGTGGGTCTTGTATTGTGTTATACAATAACAGGCAACAAAAAAAAATGCCTTTTGTTTAACGCATTTGTGATTGAAACTGCAAAGAATCAAAAGATGAAGAAGCGTTGTTTGGATTGAATTGGTATGATTTGATATGAGTTACATGCGCAGAATTGCTGCTCTAATCGAATAACAGACTTACGCTTAATAATTCTACAGGTTCCTCTTATGCGCTCTATTATCTTTATTTACATTTAATTTGCGGCAAGAGTTCACATGAGCAAGTTTTGCCTTGATTTGCTTGAATATTGTTCGATTCTTATGCTCGTCACGAAATTAACGTAAAAGTTTTCCGCAACACATTTACACATGAATGTGCGTCTATTTTTGGCGCAATCAAACAACCTAAACAAGAAAAGTTTCCGCAAATCTTTGCTGTTTTGTGTTCACTGCCACTCAAATTGGCTAAATTGTGTTGACGGAAAAGATTTTGTGTATAGTTTTCGTTATGACCCTGTAAGTATGCAATGGAATTGTTGCGTTGACAACATTTTCACTTGTGTGTTAAAGAAGTGTTCTTTAGGTTGAATATTGTACTTATATTAAGAATTTCTTTAGTCTTATTGTACAATTTGGCTTGAAAATGACAACGCCTCATTAAGTGAAGCGGTTTATTTCTTCCCTAAAATAAGCAAAAATCATTACATTTTCATGAAATGAGCTCAAGTTAACTTCTTTTCCATGCTCTACAAAAACTAACAACATAACTTGAAGCCATTTGTTTCGTTGTTGTTAAATATATAATATAAGCCAAGTTAAGCTTTGCTTACCTCTTAAGTAAGCATGTACATTCAGTGAAAACGTCAAGTAAACATTTCGCACCTGGGCTCACTTATTTTAATCTTTTCCAAAACGTTAATGCTGACAAGTGCAAACTTTGCTGCCGCAAGCAGCCCAGCGCCATTGAGCAGTGTTGGCAGCGGGAATGTGCCAAGTGTCAATAACCACAAAAAACGCATTTAGATATAAGCAAATAAGCAACATTACTCAGTCAGTTGAGCACAAATGTACGAAAAAGCAGTAAGCATTATGCCAAATGGAATCTGTATTTCCAATGCGTCGCATACCAAATGAGGAAAGCTGATATTTTGTTACCGCTAACCACATAGTGATTTGTGAAAGTATTTCGGATATTTACTTGGTCGTTTTCTTTGACGTCATTATGATTATTGCTTATTGCTGTCTCAAATGTATATCGAAATATTATACAAAAATAGCAGGGCAAACACAAACAAATCACAAAATCGTTGAGATAAATTGTATTCATATAATGTTTTTTTAGCTAAAGTTATGAATACAAGCTTCCAAATTAAAAACAACGTTCTTTTCATTACACGTTTAAATTTAATACCAAACACGAGCAAACATTTCTCATCGAAATTAAAGTTGTTTTCTTAAAATACTTCGCTTTATTTATGCGTCTATGATTTATACAACAAAAGATAACAAAAATCAAAGCGCATCCTCAGGCAAAAACTTAACAAGCGACACCCGAAGCCTCCAGGCTCCATAATAATATAGGTAGAGAACAATATCGACGCCTGTTTAAGGCATTTAATGACAAACACTCAAAGCTTTTAGCGTTTGAGTGGGCGGGCGGATAAATTAGTGTTGGCATTCAAAGGAAAACAAAAATAAAAAAGCTAAAAATAATAAATCACAGTCATATGTATACAAGTATATATATGTATAAATAAATATTGATGTTGATTCAAAAGGCATTGTAGAATTAAAGTCGTTTGAAGTATAAGTAAGATGAAAAAAATGTGATGTGACAAAAATAGTCTTTGTGTATGGCAGATTACTTTGATCAACATTCGAAATATAAGTTGCGTTAAAAAACTTTGAAATGAAAAAATTGCATTAATAGTTATTTAATAAGATTAACAAAATCGGCAGAGCGTTTGCAAAAGCCAAATTTATATCCTGTGCACTCTCCTGATTACTTTTTCCATTAAGGCCGGGAACTGTTTAATACAATATTTTTAATTGCATTCCCACTCTAAGTTTGGGGAGAAGAGACGTGTGATTTCAAATGTAGCAACAACTCTTAATATTTCAAAAGACGTCGTTTGTTGACTATTTTTGCCTACCGATGGAGCATGCAGCGCTGTCGGAAGCGGCAGCAACACGATATGGTGCCACAGAAATAGAAAAATGTTTCACAAATTTAGAACTCTAATCGTCAACTCATTAAAAATATCTACTTCAGACCTCGACTGTATCTCATACCCCAAGATTCAGAATTCACCCATCGCTTTAAGATTCGTATTCTCAACCTATTTTTTAAAATCTTGAATAGTCACATCCTTCAAGTATATAAGGCTAGTTTAGTCATCCTATCCTAAAACCACACAAAATAAGGTCAGAACTACAATCTAACCAACTCGGTTTCAGAAGAGGTAAATCTGTTCTTAATACTGTACTCTTCGTAGACATTCTAGCAGCCAGAGCCATCAGCTACAAACGACACCTCTCCATTATCTCCATAATAGAGAACAAGACAAGCTTAACAAAAGTAACCGAATTTAATTTTCAGGAATAAACCTTATCCACACTAAGCAAACAAACGCCCCTACATAAGCCCTAACCAACACCACAACACTTGTCCCCTTTGCAATGACCCCATTAGCAATATCCACCACCATTATGCACCTCACACGAACAATACAGATCCATAGTCTTTGCCAACATGAACATTATCTACATCATCGCAAATCCATGCCTAAAAAGCATTCACCTTACCTTAGGATGTAATTTCAACTAAATATAAACCCTAAAATAACTATAGCCATAAGCAAAAACCATGATCTTCTATTTTAACTTGTAAGTTCCCTAACTTTGAGCTAGTTTTATACAAATACATTTTTAATTGACTTATTATTATTATCTAAAATGCTATCAAATTTGTAAAACGCGCATTTATTGTCTATTATACGAATGCTTTTCAAGATTGAAAAGTTATTTGCACTTGTGCTTCCGCGAAGGAATTAGATGTGGTGAAATCTTTGGAAGATGTTCGTCAATGCCATTTTGTAAATGGAATAAAAACAAAAATTGTGTGCTTAGTAAGTGAAAAGACTACTTTTGTGTGAGTTTCTTTGTTTGAGCATTAAAGAATTGCTCAACTGTTAATAAATAACCAGAGAAAACAGATCTCAGCGGATTGTCAGCAGTATTTAAAGCGCTTTGTGTTTTAAGTTTATTACTCATACGCAACGTGATTAGTTTATTGTAGTTTGTGCCAAAAATGTACCGGAAATAAGCAACAGTGCTAAGTAAATAACAGAAGAGAGAACGGACAATATTGAAAATTAATTTCCGCTCCTTAATTCGCTGACATGAGCACATTTGATTCGATTGATTTGATATCAACCCAAAATTAAAATGGAAGTTTAACTTTTTGCTGCCAAAATGAGATATTTCAGATATACAAAAAGGCTTGTCATGAGCACTGGCATTTGAACAGTAATGAACAAGGATGAATGGGTGCGGATAAACTTGTAATTAAGTTGTTGAAAACCAATTTTTGCTAATCTGATGGCACGGAAATGACGTGTAATTCAATATGTATTATCAAACATCAACAAGCAAGCAATAATTAATTATCCTATTAAATAAATCGAAGACCAATAAATGCCGACAGAAAAGATAAATTTATGTGCATTCAAGGAAAACGAGTGATTTTGTTATCAAAACACTAATACACTCATGTTATTTTGTCTAAATATAAGTCAATTGAAATAAATGCGCTGCTTGGGCGCCCTTAAGCGTTTATGGCTTTCAACAGTGCACATAATACACATTCAGCTTAACAACTACTTTGGTCGTACAAAAGCAGCTGAGACAATGAAACGTGCTAATCAGCGTCAATAAATCTGAGTACGATTTTGTATGCAATCGAGTTTAATGATGTGGAAATGTTTGCTTTTATGTTGGCGCTTTGTTGTGCTTATTGCACTTCAATAACGTTTGTCCATTGTTTTCTACACTTTTCCAATTGTGTACACAACAAACACATGCATGATTTATGTCGTTTTCTTCTTGAATTTCTAAAAATATTTTTTCAATCTTTTTCCTAAAAACTACACGTTGCTATTTTCTTTTCATGTTCGAGGCTATTGTCTAAGTGCAATTTGATATTCAGCTGCCACTTGTCGTATATAAAATATGCAAAGAGTTGACTTGAAGCAAGTGGCATGATTTGCGTTTCACTAAAGCAAATAGGAAATATTTGAAATTGGCGAAATTCACAAATCATTTCACTCTACCGAAATCTTTCAAAATGTATTAGAAATTCAAGGAAATACTTTATATTCGTAACATTTTAAAAGCCACTTAAAGTAAATTAATGTAGCCAAGAAGCGTTAACATACATTACGTAACATAAGAAATATGCTCAAACAAAGTGTGTGAAACAGCAAAGACACGTGCGTGCATTAACATTGATATATCGCGTATACGCAGCGTGTTGCCGAAAACAATATAAAGCGAAACGTGTTTATGCCAGCCATGAATAATCAGAAGGCAAACTTATTAGATTGGCTAATTATGTAGAACCTGCATAACTTAACTTGATAAAATAAATAAATTATAAGTATGAATTGCCTTTTCGATTGCATTATTATATGTTGTTGATACGTCAAGGTGAATATTTAAGCAAAGTAGAACAATTTTGGATTTTCCAAATTTAAAATTTTAAGCTTCTTACTTTTTTCAAATATCAATTAAAATACACTCGAATATGCAGCCAGATTTTATTTATATATTTTTTCTGAGTAATTATATGTTATATAAGATAAATATTAATTAAATTTTCCATTTTTTTTCGTTAAAGGCAACGACAGCAATTTGTTATACAATTTTTAAGGCTATTCAAATTTTAATAAACATGTGTCTTTATTTTATCAACTAATCCATAATCAAAGCCATAATCTTTCCACAGCTTGTTAGAAATGGGACACAACTTCAAGTAGCATGTTTTTTCTAGGTTTTCTTGGATGCATCCTTGACATTTACCGCATCTGCAATCTAGTGTTTCCATGCATTCATCATCAAAGCGGCAGTCATCTTTCGGTCCACCGTTTGAATTACTTTAAATAAAAAAGAATTTTATAATAATTCAGCTACTTGGAGTTGGTGCAACTTACATGGCTTGAACTTGCCAAAACACAAAGAGTAATACAAGCGCGGACAGCAAACGGCAAACAGTAAAATTTATCGTCTCCATGGTCGTTCAAGTGAATTAAGCGCTCCTAAGTCCGACAAACTGATTGTTGCCAAGCCTTGGTCACCGGCTTTTATACTTGAAAACCGTCTTCGCTTCTAATTACTGATTGTAATGAATGCACATTAATTCTAAGCATTAATTAATTTATGATCTTAGTCTATTGAGCGCACCCACAACTGACGTTGTCTAATGTTCAATCAAGCATGCCAAATTCTCATTGATATGTTAATGATTGAAGGTCAATGAATGGACATTCGTTTGAAATTCAAACTTGCAAAGTCCACTAGCGTAAATAGTTAAATTTGCAAGGATGAGTAATTAAGCATAGTTGACTCAATCCCCAACTGGATAGAATAGAAAAATGGGATTATATCTATGGCACCATAAAACCTACAAGAATGAAACTTTGCATGTATGCTATTGGTATGGAGTATAAGATCAAAAAATGGGCGTGGCCACGTCCTCATAAAGTTAAAATAGATAACTCTGAAGCTTATGATCTGGAAATGATTTTAAAGAGGTAAGAATGAAAATGAAATCTATTTCGATTGAAAAGTGGGCGTAACAGCCGTTACAAATTGAAGATACAGGATATTTCGAAGCACCCTCGGCTGCAATTCCTTACTTGTTTTTAGTACATTGTGCTAACGTCATGTTAAAACTTAGTTTTAGCTGGAAATCCTTTTTTAAATATTTAAACTATCTTTGAATTACTTAAATTCTATAGCAATAAACACGAAGAGGAATTTGTGTGTGTGTGAATTAGGAATACTCATTCACCAAATATGCAAGTTGAGTTTTCTAAAAATTCACCATAATTAAAACCAATTTTAGAAAGCAAATGAAAGCCGGATATTCTGCTATGCTATGCTTTATTTAGCAGAACATTTAGCTAAATTTATGAATTTATTCCAGCAGCATGTCGGAAGAGCTGACCGCACTCAATGACCATGACCATGCAAACACACAGAGAAAAAAATTTCGGTCTGAGAACAGCACAGTTTCTACTTGAATTACCAACACACTAAATTAAGTTGTAAATGTGCTGAATGTTCTTGAAATAAGTAAGATAATGCACATGAATCAACAACAAAATGCCATTTGATACTTGATAATAAAAACAAGTACACAAATATTTAAATTGAAACCAAACAAACTTGAATTGAAAACGCTCTCTTCTCATACCTTTTTTCTCTCATATTCTAAAAAAAATGTTCAAGTAAATAAAATTGAGCAAATATCAAAAATCTTTATGTCGCTTGCAGTGGCTAAGAGTTAGGTGTGTTTGCCTATGAGACCGAAGGTCATATGTGGTTCAATCCCTCAGTGTTTCAACGTTTATTATAAAAATAATCACTAGTCACTAACTTAATTATAATAATAATTATATAAATTAATAATATAAATTAAATTAACGATTGTACAAAGTTAAATGGTTATAATTAAAGATTGTTCGGTTCTTGATTCTGGTAAAATGTAAAGTTATTTCAAGAACAAATTGGTCTCGGATAAAGTTTTATTGGTGTCATAATAAACTTTCATTTTTTTTATTAAAAACACATGCCTGGCTGAAAATATTTTCATGATTTGACGACATCCTTGCTGGAGGGACTTCCAACATCGGATTGTATCGCTTTAAACACAATGCTCTAGAATTTTTTTCTATGTGCAGGTCATATTCAAAGCAGCCTCATTAATCCACACAAGTTGTTGAAACTATTTCCCTTTTATACTTTTCATGTGTTGTATGCTTGAATGAACATATGTGTATGTATGTATGTATTACATACACACTCCAAAAAGTGAGGAGGAATGAAGTAGGTTTAGAATAGCTGTGGGATTTTTTTAAAACGCGTTAAAAAAACGAAAGGAGGTTAGGAAGGTTTAACAAAACCAACTTAATTCAGTGAACAAACGACTCTCGTTATCTCTCTCTCTCTCTCTCGCTCTCAAATCAGATTCAGTAACTGTATAATCCAAAACAAAAGACTTCTTATTTTCTCTAATTTATGAAAAGCATACATAAGCTTATTCAAAATGCGCTCGTTTAACGTGGGTTTTACATTTATGTACAATTAGAATTAATTCAAATTTAGCTTTCTGTTTTTTCAAAATATATTAATTGCACTCTTAACTAAAGTTTTTTACTTGACTTCTTAAAATATAATTTAATTTTTTTTATATATTTTCTATTTGCTAACTTTGGTATGCATCAACAACGCTTCAACATTCGTTCTGTCCTTGATTTTTACACACAATCATTGAACTTGAAAACCAAACGACTAATAAACATTAAATCAAGCGTATATAGCATGTTATTTTTATTGTTATTGTTATTACATTTGTGGTCGGAGTTGTGCTTAAACATTAAGTTTTGTGGTAAACAACGAAATAAGTCGGAAAAACAATCTTAACACGTATCTAATGAAGTCGAAAATTCTGCTAATTCAATCGAAAGTTTGTTTTTAAAAGTTTTGTTGTTGTTATTGTCTCGAGCTTAGGATTTCGGTTTAGCTTTGAGTTTTATTGTGAAAAACAAGAAGCTAGAATATTAAATTCAATTCGTTTTAAAAGAAAGCAAAATTAAGGTAACATAATTGTGTTCAATTGAAGCAATTTAACATGGAATCAAAGCTATTGAGCTTTTTCAATGGAACTTTAATTTGTAAAAGTCTTATGGCCGCAAGCCCAAATAAATTTGAAAAAAGTTTGGTTCACCGGTTTGATTTGCTTTTAAAAAATACTTTGTTTTCAAAGAGCCAGATTTAGGTAAAGGCAAAATAATAGGAACATTTTCCAATTATTAACTTTGCATTGACTAAACGATATTTTATTATTTAAAAATTCAAAAAAAATGAGCAGTAAAAATTCTTGGTCTATATTGTATTTTGCCTATCAATCTTGAAGCCCTTTAACAGTGGTTTAAAATCATAGCTCGTTTCAATAAAAATTTACTCAAGATAATCTCATGTCGAAAAGATGTCCTTTGTAAGAATTGACAGAAGTTCGATTATGAAACTCTCTCTGTCTCTATTAAAGACCGATTAACTCGCTTATCGATTTCAATTGAAGCTTCTGGGAATATCCTTCACCCAATAAAATGTCCATACCACTCTTTAAAAAACACCAATCTGATTATAGCAAAATTTGTACGTTTTATATTTAAGTCTTAATAGTATAATATGTATAATTTTGTTTCCTTCTGTAAATACTAAAATAAAATCGCGAACTGTTTTCTAGTAAGACGCAATGTTATTCAAAGCTGAAAGAACTAAAAATATCTCTACTTTAATTAATAATAACTATTAATAATTCCAAGAAAATCCGCTTAAAGGAGCCAATTGAAATTTTGCAAAATTTGTATTTTTCCCATGAACAATTATATGCAACTGTTTCTGTTGAATTATCACAAAGCATTTTCACAAAATTTTATATTTATTTTACACCAAAAAACACAATCTAACAGAAGGCTTAATTGGTACTTTTTAAATTTTAGCAGGGACGGGAATCGTGCACCCGAGCTGTAACAAACAGGCGTGTTTCCAACTCGCTCAGCTATCGTCGTTGGCCATCATTTTGTTAAGTGTATTCCAAACGAAGCCTTGTGTTTGGTAGAATTCTGCGTTTTTGTTATTTTAAAGAAATTTCCTTTAATTTTACACAGGAAAATGTTGTATTTGTTTTCATTTTGTTAATGTTCATTGACCCATTAACAATTGCTATGTGCACCAGTCGCACATTGGCCAACAACATTTCCTTAGCACGTTTAAAACACAAAGAAATTAATTTATGTGAGAACATCGCGCATAATACATTTTAATTTGCAGTAAATACACGGCGGTATTGTTGCTTACCCACATGCATTTATAAATTAATGCCAACATATGCGACAGGAAAATAAAAAGTTGTCGAGGACACGAAGCCAAGCATGATGGCAAATAATGCGGCTTCTGTACAACTTTTCCTTTAAGCGCGCATATTGTATACGTTTACTCGTGGCTCGTCAGCTGTGCTTCAATCCTTTTAAAGTGCTTTGGAAGTTTATTCACGAGTCACAAGGTAGCAATGTGTGCATTTGATAAGCACTTAATGGATTTCAGCTACTACAGGGAGCAAACTGTATGATTATTTATTATTTTAAATTCGAGTTTTATTTTTTAATCGATGTTTAAAAATAAGAGCGAACATGTTTATATACTTGGCTAGATCAACAAATCGCTGCAGCAAATCACTGCTTGATTATTTTGCACAGCCGGAAGTTGTTGCCTTATAGTTTGTGCTTGTGCTGCTCGTCAGCACGTCGGCTAACAATTTCCGCTTCCTGTCAGCTTATTTGCTGATTTGTGCTGCTGCTTCTATTGCTAGTTTGAAAATGATGTTGAATTTTAGCTACGAAATTTTATTTTTGTTTTTTTTTCTTCAAGTCTTTTATTGAGTTTTGCTGCAATAATGTGCGTAATGAAATCTCTCAATCTCAATTAGTTTAGGGCAAACATTTCAGCGTAACTCAAATGAAAATAAGGCATATTCTTAAGCAATCGTTTTTATACACTTGATTTACTTAGCTCCTTCAACAATCGAACCTTATCGCTTTCGCCTCATGACAATAACAAAACATTTCATCGGCTTTGCTATATTGGCTTTCATTTAAGTTTGTTGGCCTTTTGGGCTTCTGTTCTGCTTGAGTTGTTTTAAATTAACCTAATGTGGACATAAATTCGGAGGGACTTCGATACAGCAAATGTATTTGGGCTTCGACACGTGTGTACACTTTATTGAAATCAAGTCTGCAAAGTTTTTTTTTTTAACCTTCGTTTGCTTTGTTTTTGTTTTGTACAGAAGCGTTGAAAAGTGTCCTCTGCAGTTATCTCTGCCCACACACGATAAAAAGCTGTTGATATATTTCAATGTTTTGGCACGTTAAAAAGTTATTCAACTCAAACAAACTCAACTTCATTCATATTCTTTACTCTGATGCACTTTATTAATATCTTCACTTATTTCAAACTTTGATTAAAGCAAACCAACTGTGGAATTAGTTAAAGCACAGTTTCACTTTTGTATGCGTTGTCTTTTGTTGGTGATTGCATTGAAGCGTCTCCGATTTATTGCCATCATTATTTTTTAAATTCGTTTTTTAAACAAATAAAATACAAATAAAAAATAAATGTTTTGTCTGCTTGCTAAATTCAAAATATATTCTCAAGGTCACGAAGTGTGCTTATCGTCCTTTGTACGCTGCACACATTGAGGAACGGGAGTGTATTAGAACTTTTCAATAATATATGCATTTACAAAGCTTATTGAAGCGGGACAGTATGACACCATAAAGTATTATAGACATGGACATTTTCATGACGTCATGATAAAGCAATTTAAATATGTTTGTTCGCATATCTTGTTGTCTGCACTAATGGGTTTTCAAAAGAACTTGAAATAAAGTATGGTGTGCTTTACAACAGTTCCGACTCCCTACCACCGTCTGCCAATTTTTAAGAGGCTGTACATGGAACATCTGAGGAGATACAAACTTAAAAATTTTTAGATACAATAAATTCATGCCTTTAAAATGATGCTTCATTTATTGGGACGTTTGACCTTTTAAGTAAAGACTTTAAAACTATATACTCTCTTCTTCCGATACAAAAACTTAAGAAATATATGAAAAAAAAAAAATATCATATTAAAAAAATAGCTTAAATGCAATTTAAATTTCTAATCATAGTTTCAATGTACAGATCTTTATTTAAAGTAAATGAATATAAAACCTAAATTATAAGCTCGCTGCTTATCCATAGATGTACAAAATGTGTATTATTTGTTCAAAGGCCAGCAGTAAATTCGTTTTGTTGCTCAGTGCTTTGACAGTCACTAAGCTTTTGCAGGGCTGCAGCAACTGCCAATCTCTATCATAGTTCATGTGACTGGCAAAATTTTTCACCGTAAGCCTTTCGACGATTGACATATGTCATCATGATAAGACTAATGTGGAAAAGATAGGATATTTCTTAGTTTCAATTTCTTTACATCTTTACAGCTTAATATCAGACCTCATTTGTCAGCTGAAGGAATACAAATCTTGCAAATTGAATATGCTCATGCAAAAAACGTCCTTGAACCGGCACGAATTTTATTTATTTGATTTCGTTTGGTTAGACATAAAACACCCAAACAAGAAACAACAACATGCCCGACAACGATTTTATGCCATTTCGATGAGATGCTTAAGTCGAAGACAGCTCAAGTCAAATGTACATGTCAAACGCATGTGTGTGCCTCTGTCGTTTGCCTTAAGTTATTTGACGTTGAAGTGACAAAAATTGGAATACTCTTACACACACATGCAGGCAAGACATCTGTCATGAATATTTTCTTTCGTTTTTCTATTGACAGTAATAGAAGTTTTTTGTACAGAACCGTTTACGTGGTTTCTTGAGATACTTCCAGTAATATAATAATTACAATCTGCTAAAAAAAGTTTTGAAACAATAATACGCTAAAATGGATACTGAAGAAAACTACGAGCCGTCGCAGATACAACAGCAACAAGAGCAAATGGCGGTCCAGCAACAGCAGCCACAACAACAACAAATGCAATGTGATCCGCCATATGCAACAACAGCGACGATGACAACCGCAGCCATGAGCCCAGTGACAAACGCCAATCCGCCGATGGATACAACCATGTCACACCCGGAAGCGTCTGGCACAAGTCTGCCAGACTGTGAGTATGGCAACGACTCACACCTGGAGCAGCAATTCAGTTGCATGGTCACCAAAGAGCACGTCGAGCTGATCGGCCAATTCCAGCAGCTAATGAATAATCAAATAAGCCGAGAGTCGGCTAAGTTCTATCTGGAAATGAGCAATTGGAACCTACAAACAGCGCTCGGTTGTTTCTTGGACCTTTGTAGCCAGCAGTTCATGCCATCGATGAAAATCGTGGAGCAGTTGCAGCTATCGCCATCACAACAGGCTTTCCGTCTACAAAACGATGGTTTGGTGTGCTGGCCCAATGGCTGCCTCCTGACCTCGCCCATGCAAACGCAGCGCCTCTATGTGGCGCCCCTAAGACCGGGAGAGACTTGTGATATTCTGGCTGAGATCTTGCCAACACAGCCGCCGATCATGTGGCTGCTGTGTTCACCGAACGGCTGGTACTTTGGCGAGACCATTTGGATGCAACCGCCTGGCACGTTGGCAAGTCATGATGAGCTCCAACAACGCATGGTGGAGCTCATCACATCTGAAGTGAAACCGGAGGGTTATCCAGAAATGAATATCATAATAACGGCTAACACTCAATGAGAGAGAGAGAGACAAAATTATCTTTTCGGAACTTATTTCTAGATAGTTTAAAAGAAGTGCCGAAAAGATGAAACAAAACGAAAGTAATTTTTTTTGACAATAATATTTGACTGCTTTGTTTAGAAAACTGTGTGTAGAGAAGTTTATTAATCATTTTAAGGCACAAATCACAAATCAGCATTGTTCATTGTTATTAAAAAAAAACAATCCTTACGTCTCGAATCATGCAGTAACCTTAGAAAACTGCAGCGTCTTTACTTGCTTAAATCCTTTACTTGCTCTTAATACCCAAACTCGATCTTAGAACTGTTTGTTGCTGGCATATCTTACACTTTGTATTTAAATGCAACGATAATCCAAATATAATAAACAACAAATCTAATAGAACATGTTAATAGATTAGTGTTATTATGAACGACTTATCTTAAATATCAAACTTGTAATCAAAAGCTTGAGTTAAAGCGTTAGCTACGTTCAGGCATTGCCATGTACAAATATCATAATAAATTTGCATAGGCAAATCAGTGCGATGCCAAAGAACTGATTGGCATTCTACGAAATTGATTGCTTGGAGCCAGTAAAACATTATTCCAATTTGATGTTTGATTCACCAAAGGGTGAATACATAACCATTCAAGCCTGGAGATAAGACGGTTTCAAATGTTGTACGTTCACCTTTCAGACACTCAGACATTTCCTTTAGTTTCACGTTGGGCAAAGTATGCAAATTTCAATCAGGCGTACTTAAAGCACATTGGCATGTTCTGAAAGCGAATTTAATATGTTTGCATTAAAATTAAGTAAAAACAATGCTCAATCACGTTGAAATAACAAATTGGTTAATCAATTTTCGTACTTCAATCGAACAGAAGTGACTTGGGCGCCGACGCCTCGAGGCATGTTTGGCTCATAAGCAATAGCTGAAATTTTATCTCATCGCTCATTATCTAAGCGACTTATTCGGTTAATTGGCCTTTGGGGGCACTGGCTTCACTAGACTTTCAACATTTGAGCCACTAGTCGGTGCCGCTTGGACATTGCAAACGTATTCGTTTTCATTACTTGCCGGCACGTGTAGCTTAGAAACATAAATTGGCAAATTTGTCAAACAGAAAGATGGCATCAAATAAAGTGTAGCAAAAAAATTTACATAATTTAAATCAATATTGAAATAAAACGGAATTTTGCTTGGTTTTGTAAATATGTTTTGATTAGTTTCTCGAAGTTTCTTTGGCAACTCAAAGTTCAGTTGATAAGTCTCTTGTTCTTTGAGAGTTTTTTAGATTATTTTATGTTGGTGGTGAAATTGAACACCATAAAACAAAATAATGAATAAAATAATATTAATAAAAAAACGTGTCATTCGTTTTGTTTTTTGAACTTGTTACAGGGTTTAAATTTCTGACTATAAAAAAACAAAATTTCACTAACTTCGACTATGACTTTAAAATGCATAGACAATTTTTCAAATATGACTTCAACTTTTGATTTTCATGAAGTTTATAGTCTAGTCAATGCACAAATTTTGAAAATGGTCTATGACTATAGCTACGACTATGAAATGAAATTGATTTGTTAGTCAAGTCAATAAACTAATTTTGAAAATTGCCTATGACTATAGCTTCGACAGTAAAATATTTTCATTTTCATTTCTCGATTTAACTGTTCATTTTCGTAGTCGTAGTTAATCATTTAGTTAGACAATGCAAATAGTCAAGTAGTTTTAAACACTTGTTTATAAATTTTCACGAAATTCTTTACTGTTTCATTCAGAATGTCTTGCATTTTGTTAGCAATCAAAACTATTTTTATTTCACTGTCCCATTTTCGCTGATTGAAAACCAATTCTTAATAACGAATTCAGACACAGTGTCGAAGAATATGAAATATCGCATTTGGCAAACGTTGGACTATTTCGGTAAGGAAAATTGACAAAGGACCCGTGCTTATGATATCCCCTTGTAAAATTCGCTTATTGAAAACAGTGGAACCAGTTCTGACTAGCTTTGAACTAGTACATTCGTTAGTTCTGCACTAATTTGGTCAACTGCTGGGTGGTGAATAAAAATCAGCAAAAACATAGCATACCAGCAGGCGCACACTTAAAATATAGTCAAATGTAAATCGAGTAAAGTGTTTTTGTACATATTACGCAACTACAAGTAAACACAACTTACTACCAAGTTAAGTTATTTTTCTGTGATCAACTGATTTCATTGACAACATCTTTACTAGGATGTTTGTGAGGGTTTATACACGATTTGCGTGCAAGCAACGATTTCAATGCAATGATGGTATTTGTGCGGATTGTGTGTAACAAATATGAAAATCATTTGGTATTCAGTAAATACATTCAAGCAGCTGCATTGACAAATATTTTTGAGATATTTATGCCAATTTCTTGTTAAAGCTTTTCCGACTACTCTTATGAAAGTAGCAGAATTCCATGGTAAAGAATACAAAAATGCACTGTTTTATTTGTAAATGTTGTTCACGACAAGCACACATGTTTTGTTGATTTCTTGCATGTGCTGAGCAGCGGTTTTTCTCAAAATATGTACTCAAATGTTATGTAAATCAATTGAAAAAGATATAAAACAATTTAATACTTTTACTTATATAAGTATTTTTTCCACTGGCTCTCAATAAATATGCAAAATTCGCGCCAATGCATTGAATTGGAACACACGTAGGACTCAAATTAAAACGGCGCAAAAACACATTACTGAAAAAATAAAAACACATTTGTTGTTGAAAAATAAACGAAAATTATGGCATATTTCATTTTATTTTCTCACCAGTTTTTCAACACATGTGCATTGGTAATACATATGGAAATAAGCAAATTTTATGCTTCCGCTCTAATAAGCTACTATTTGAGACTTGAGACTAACCACTCCGAATTTCAAATAGTTAAAGCCTTCTTTAATATTAATTTATTTTAAACGGCATTAATTTCGTCGAGTATTTTTATAAATATTTTATAAATACAATAAATGCTAACCAAATGACAATTCATCGACTTTATCGACTTTGTTTACAAAGTCATTTTAATTAGATGTCAAAAGCATACGACACAAGTCCTTGCAATGAAATGACAACAAAAAAATTAACAAAAAGGAGCGTTAATTCAGTGAGTGTTTAATTATAGAAAAATGTCACTGAAGTGTAGTAAAAATTAAAACGTTATATGACGCGCTACCCCAACTCAGTACAAAATAATTGGTTTTCAGTTTAAAAACTGTATAAATAATCAGCCATTAAGAATGAGATTTGTTATTTTCGCTGCAAAAATCAAATAAAAAAGTTAAAAAATATACAAGACAAAACAAACACGTCTCTTTTATATGTATAAATTTGTAAACATAACTGAATTTCAAATAGAAATGTAAATACTTGTATTTTTGTAACGCAATTTGTGTAGATTTTGTTTACAACTTGCTGATGGTTTCCCATGGCTTTTAGAAAATTTCACATTATATTTAAGTACGTTAAAAATCACAGAACAGCAGCGGCACTTTCAAAGCTTAATTGTAGGCGTCAAAATTTAAATATACATATACTTACTTATTTCTTTATTCATTAAAAGGCTCAACAGCGTAAATAACATGAACAGCCTTTGCCGTCATTGCTTATTTGTGGTAATTGTGGGACAAAGACAAATGTTCCGCAGCCATGACATAAGGAAGTGCCGGAATGTCGGAAACGACGTAAAAGCGTCACATTTATGCGTCATTACAATACTCTGGTTCGGTTTGGAGTTGGAGTTGGAGTTGGAGTAGCGAGTGCACTTGTTTAAAAAAAGCTTACATTTTTAACGAGCACAAGTTGACTAAGTCTATCAAAAAATATGTCATGTTTCCCTCTGCTTCTTTGATAAATTATTTGATTTATGTCTGCACACGCTTCTTTAAAAAGCGTGACGTTAAAAGGAATTGTATTATTAAATTTTCTAGAAGCCGACGCAATTTCGGGTTTCGTAATTATGAAATATATGTAAGTCTGCACAATTATAAATGAATTTTTCATTGAAAATGTTTTGCCCCCCTCTAAATATGAACTGCTTTTGAACGGGGTAACCAAGCAGGCACTTGAGTTTTCTTTGCTTGTCGGTTTTTATATTTTAGTGCTTAAGTTGATTTCCTATTTCATTACATCGGACAGTTAGAAAAATAAAATTTTAGACGTCAAATTTTAAATTTATGTGCTTTCAAAGAAATCGCACTTAAATGAAGTATGGCTTTATTCTTAGATTTTATGACTTCATGCAACACAGCTGTTGAAGCAGTAAAAGACTTTCCTAGTCTCAACAGTTCAGCGGTTTCAAAAAAAGAAAATCCTATCGTTAGTATTATGAGTTACTTGAATAGCTCAACGAGATGTACTTGTAGCTGCTTTTACTTAATTCACGCAAATAACTTTCTACTGAGGATGACTTTGCCTGACGAAAAAACGCTCAAAGGAAATTGCGATATTAATAAAATCCTGTGGTAAAAAACTTTTAGTGCTTTCCAACTTTAAGTTAAACAGTGCAAGAGTTGTTATCCGGCTACTATGTAACTTGGTGATAGCAATGTAAGTAGTTGTGTAAACAACTAAGTAAAATTGTTTAACTTAAATGTTTAAATCAAGTGTCGCATGCTTATCAACATTAGACTAAATCTCATTTCTCAATTGCTCTCTGAGATACCTAAATTTATTTATACTGTACTCGTATTAACGTTGAAATTCCATGCAAGAATCTCATTTAAGTGCCTTGTAAATTTCTTTGCATTGTTTTCCTCCTGAGGCAATGAAAAGCTTAAAATAAGATAAGTGGCCAGCATCTGTTGATTTTCTCTAGCCACCGCTGACCATTGACATCGGCTTGGGGCATTCAATCTCAAAAAAGAGAAGCTGTTTCGGAAAGTTTCTTTGTGTTTGTCAAAGTGCGTTTAATTAAAAACAAATGCTATGATTTCCCTAATGTTTCTAATCAAATTATATGACCATGATAAATTTTGAATATACATAAAACAACTTATCATTTAGAATCTAAGCAGCTGGCAATGAAGAGTTTGTGTCATGTCAGTTTGTAGATTTGCTGTTACTAAAACAACCATCCCATCTACATGTTTCAATCTCTCCTATGCGCAATTCATTGTGGTCGCACACTAACTCAAGTGAACTTGACGGACCAGCCTTTTCTGCGACTGCAGGCGAAAAGACAGCCATCGTTTTGCTCCTTACTCTACACACAATTCATAGAAACATAATGTATGTACTAGTCAAAGATACATAGTACTCAAATTTAAATCATAGTCTTTTACAATTAACTAATTAGTTATTCCTTGAAGCTCAAGGTACCGCATGACTTCAAGGACCTTTCCAGGGAATTCAGTCTTCTTGTCTCTGTTCTTAACACAGACGAATGGAAAAGTATTGCAAGATCTGGTTCTTTTGCCATTCTGATTAATCGTATATACAGTGACTCTCAGCTTAAATGGAACAAACATAGTTTCGAAATCCAAGTGACTGTAACTTCTAAATGAAAAAAGATATCGAAAAATTTTAAACACGGTATTTTAGATTGATATTAAATAATATTACGGTTTATTTGGAAAAGTAAGTTTTTGACCGAGTTATGATATAAAATCCAAGAATAGTCATAAAAAATAGTCATTGTACATAAAGAATACTTAATGGGGTCTCACTACCCTGTCTTAGTTAATACTTGTACTTCATTATTATCTAAATTACACCCGACAACAAATCGAACTTTGGCAGCAGTTGTGGTATGATAAGACCAACCCAATGTTTATATGTTGATGTCCTAAAAAACGAATAAAAAAAATCAGAAAAATCGTTTAATAAACTCAGGAAGCTTACAGCCTGACGATGATGAAAAGTTAGTAATGAAAACTTACAAGATTTTAGAAATAAAATGGTTTAATTTATCGTCATAGTCACCATTCATAATTTTCCCATGCTCCAATTACAAACATCAACCTCACCCACCGCACCACCGCCTGGCAACGGTCTTGGTATGTATAGAAAATAACATAAATTAAATGCAAGACATATAAACTTTTGTCTGTACTTCCCTCCTTTGTTTGACACGTTCTTTGTGGTTTTAAACATCGGTCTTTGTATCTCACAAAATACCATGCCATAATTAATATTAATCCAAGCCACGACGATAAGTTTCGCTTGATGAGATGTCAAGATTTGGTGCAACTCATTACAACAAAAGGTTATTAATACATGTACTAAAAGCCACAAAAATAATAAAAAGTTCCAGTCTTGCATCACACACGTGGCTTTGAAGTTGGCAAGCAACAAGACGAAAACAACAAGATAAAACTTTTTTTTGGCTTCACCGCAGCTTGAAGATGTTCAGAAATCTTTAATGTCAAAAAATATAAACTGTGAACTGAGCTGACGAGGTAAATTTTCACTTGTAAGCTACTTGCATAAAGAAAAAGTCTGTAAAAAAAAGTAAAGAAAAAGATAAATTTACATACGTACACACTTCATATTACAAATTTGTTGCGCATTATAATTTTTGGGATAAAGTTTGTCACACATCGTAGGAGACAACATCAATCATTAAAATACATACTATATAATTGATCAGCTCGAAAAATGGACTTGATTTAGACATATTCGTTCGTTTCTCCGTTTGAATAATTTTTTCAATTTAAGAGTTATCGAACAGGCATGATTGGACGAGTGGAATTATCTACTCCCATACAAAAAGCCAAACTTAAAGTCTTATGCATAAAACTTTTATTTGTTTTTTTATACATTATAAGCTTTAATTTCGAAAAGCAGGTTTTGGCACACTTCGATTATATATCCACCAAAGTCCAATATGTACTAACTGCCTCAGATGAATTTTATAATATAATAAATACAAAAGCCTTATGGCTTTAATGTTTTTTGTTTCCAAAGCTATTGACTATGACATTGAAATGAGCTACAACATCAACTGCGACCCACTGCAAAATGGGCGAGAAGACTACCGAATTTTTGGAAAGGACTCAATTAACTACTTGTTTAAAATAATTTTCAATAAAGTAAAGAGAAAAGTTTTATTGTTGATGTTGTACTTGCCTTAAAACTTTTAGCGCTAATTTAAACACAAAGGCGACTAGACAGCTGGTCGAGTCTTTATCCACTCATCTCATCTAACCGATGATGCTTGTTTATTTTTGGCCTAAGTAAAATTTCTAGCGCAGAAGCTAAAAAAATGTCTGCTGAAAATGAATGAGGCAACTAGGAATACACTCGTATCCGATGACTGCGAAAGTCCTTTGTACAATGAAAGCAAGTTTGTTTGACTTGAATGATAAAAATATTTATTCGTCTCAAAATAGATTTCTTTTCTACGCATTTTGGAAATTCCAACTTAATTGGAGTCGATGGATTTATTTTATTTTTTAAAGATACGAAACAAAATAAATAAAGGAACACAAAACCATAAATACACCCCAGGCCTGATTGGTACTAGGCTCTGGAACGTTCTAACAATTGCATTCGGTGTTTTTCCATTTGCTGTTTAACACTCTCAGTTCACAGTTATAATTAAAACTCTACATCCACTAGCTACCCTTGTTTACAAAACTGCACTTCGCAACGAATGTGATGCTCTAAAAAGATACTTTGCTTAGATACGCAAGAAGAGAACGTTTTTCAATTAGTAAACGCAAAGTAGAAGCACAAAACAAAATATCTTTGACATGGTTTTTAGTTGAAAGTCAACAAACCGTATACATTATTTGCTCACTGTAGGAAAAACGAGTATTATTAAAGGAGAGA
>JBAMBP010002721.1:0-12772 GCA_037044515.1 Phortica magna
AACGATTCAGTGCGTGCATCGCTAACATCATCATATGACGGAATATTTCAGGTGTTAAAAAAATCAGGTAAGTTTTTCAAGTTACTTATCAGAGGACGCAAAGTTAATACAATCATCGATCGTTTAAAACCAGCTTTCTCTACACCGGCTGAATCAACAACACTCGAATTACCATGTTCTCCCAGTTCGCAAGAAATATCGACAAAAGTGGATATGTCAAATCGAATGGTTAAGTTCACCAAGATAATCAGCTGTTTTATCAAGGAGGGGAATACTGCGGCAACCATAAGCAAAGTTGTTTCCACTCACTGGCGCGCCCTCCAAAAAGGATATTTCAACTCTTAAAATGATCCACTTCCTTCTTGCTTTAACTTTCGACGTATACGGACGCCACTATAATTTAATTGTCAAAAACTTAATTAGTCATTTATACATTCTTATGAAAATTATGAAAAATCTATCGAGATTTGAATCACGAATAAAGTGTCATTAATATTACGATCACTTCACACGTGTTGATTGAGATTCCAAATATATTATATACGAATTTTTCCAGGCACTGTATGGAATTTTTCATCAGTGTCATAAAAATAACTTCAAATGACCATATCTCTGAAACTAGAAAAGGTGGGAGGCTATATTATACTGCAAACTAAAGCTGAGACCGTAAACTAAATTTTTGCCGAACAAATCAATGCTCTATCTATTATAATTATACCCTGTACATACTGTACCAGGGTATATTGTGTTTGTTTGGCCGAAATGTATGTAACGCAGAGAAGGAGGGGAGGGGGACCCTATAAAGTATATATATTCTTGATCAGGACGACAAGACAAATTGATTAAGCCATGTCCGTCCGTCTGTCCGTCCGTCCGTCCGTCCGTCCTCACCAATGGTTCTCGGAAACTACAAAAGATAGAGACTTGAAATTTGGAGGATAGACTCGTGATGCTCGGCAGCAGATCAAGTTTGAACGGTTTTGAGCCACGCCCACTCCTTCCCGCCCAACCAGCTACGCCCACTTTTTGGAAAGGCTATAACTTGAACACCAGAAACGCTAGAACTATGAAAGTTGGTATGTCGACTAAGTATGTAAAGACCTATAAAACTGCATACCCCAATTTTCCCCCCAACCCTTCATTACCCCTCAAAAAGTGTTTTTTTGTAAATTACTGTATCTTCAAAACTATAAAAGATACGGACCTGAAATTTTGTATGTAGACTCAGTAAATACATGTCCTTAAAACTGCATACCAGAAAATACCCATTTGTATTTTTGACTACCCCTCAAAGACCACCAAACTTACATTTTTTGTAAATTTCACTTTTTTTTTACAAAAATTTGTATATCTCCACAACTATAACAGATACGAAATTGAAACTTTGTATGCAGACTTCATAGATGTATGTCTTTAAAACTGCATACCCCAATTTTCCCCCCAACCTTTCATTACCCCTCAAAAAGTGTTTTTTTGTAAATTACTGTATCTTCAAAACTATAAAAGATACGGACCTGAAATTTTGTATGTAGACTCAGTAAATACATGTCCTTAAAACTGCATACCAGAAAATACCCATTTGTATTTTTGACTACCCCTCAAAGACCACCAAACTTAAATTTTTCGTAAATTTCACTTTTTTTTTACAAAAATTTGTATATCTCCACAACTATAACAGATACGAACCTAAAACTTTGTATGCAGATTAAAGAAATGTATGTCTTTAAAACTGCATACTTACTTTTTCCCCCTTACCCTTTATTACCCCTCAAATAGTGTTTGCATGTCAAAGCCTACATCTCCGAAATTGTTGAAGGTACGGACCTGAAATTTTGTTCGTAGACAAAGTATATATAACTTCTTAAGACTGCATACCAGAAAATACCATTTTGTATTTGGACTACCCATTAGAGGTCGGCAAACTTAAATTTTGGGTAAATTCCAGTTTATTTTTATTAAAATATGTATATCTCCACAACTATGAAATATACATGTCTGAAATTTTGTATGCAGATTCAGTTAATATACGTCCTTTAAACTGCATACCGAAAAACACCTCTTTATTTCATGGCTTCCCCCTCAGAGATCTACAAACTCGAATTTTTCGAAAATTCCTCACTTTTGACTGATTTTTTATATTTGGAACACCATTTAAATGGGTGAGGGTATGTGCAGGGTATTATATGGTTGAGTATACTCAACTATACCGCCCTTACTAGTTTTTGAGTTATGAAGGTTTGAAATTCAAAAAACTTCAAACGCGAATATCTCGTAAACTAGAAGAGCTAGAGGGTTCAAAGTCGACAAAAATTAAATATCTTATTTTTGTGTTTTTTATGGCTTATATCATTAAAACTAATTCCAATTTGGTTATTTACTGACAATATATCTTGAAATGACATCAGATTATGAATTATATACGAATTTTTCCAGGCACTATATGGAATTTTTCATCAGTGTCATAAAAATAGCTTCAAGTGACTATACCTCCAAAACAAATAAAACTAATCATAAAACTTTCATTAAAACTAATTTGAATTTGGTTATTCACTGTTAATATATCTTCAAATGACATCAGATTTGTAATTATATACGAATTTTCCCAGGCACTTTATGGAATTTTTCAACGGCGTAATTAAAATAACTTTAAGTAACTATACCTCCAAGACAAGGAAAGGTGGGAGGCTATATAATACTGCAAACTTATGCTAAGACCGTAAGCTACATTTTTGCCAAAAAATCAATGCTCTATCTATTATAATTTTTGAGTTATGAAGGTTTCAAATTCACAAAAAATTCAATAGCGAATATCTCGTAAACTTGAAGAGCTAGAGGATCCAAAGTTGTCAAAAATTAAATCTTCTATTTTTGTTTTTTTTATGGCTTATATCATTAAAACTAATTATAATTTGGTTATTTACTGACAATATATCTTCAAATGACATTAGATTATGAATTATATACGAATATATACGAATTTTTCCAGGCAATATATGGAATTTTTCATCAGTGTCATAAAATAACTTCAAGCGACTTTACCTTGGAAACTAGAAAAAGCGGGAGGCTATATAATACTGTAAACTAAAGCTGAGACATTTTTTTGGCGAACAAATCAATGCTCTATCTATTATAGTTTTTGAGTTATGAAGGTTTGAAATTCAAAAAACTTTAAACCCGAATATCTCGTAAACTAGAAGAGCTAGATTGTTTATTTTTTTTTTCATGGCTCAAATTTTTAAAACTAATTCTCAAACGTTAACATATTATGTATTATAGACGTATTTTTCCAGGCAATATATGGAATTTTTCATCAGTGTCATCAAAATAACTAACTATAACTATAACTATATATCCGAAACAAGAAAAGGTGGGCTATATTCTGCAATTTAAAGCTGACACCGTTGTTACATTTTTGCCGAAAGAATCAAAGCTCTATCTATTATAATGTTTGAGTTATGAAGACTTGAAATTAAAACCAGTAAGGACGTTATCTTCGGCCTTGCCGAAGATGTATACTCTTCACGACACTTTTTGTGGTACACCCATTTTATTTTTGGAATCTTATTTCTTTTTGTCCACATAGCCTACAGATCAGTTTTCGTTGTTATACCTCATTGAGTGCCAGATATATAGGAACTTTTGGTTTTGGTCATATGTGGGAGGTGCCACGCCCATTTTGATATCAAAATAGCTTTTAAGCCACATTATCAACAAAAGTATGAAGTTTCAGAGTCGATTAGTTAAGACACAAAAAAGTTTTCCGTACAACGACTTAAATTTGGGTTCTCTTCCTCTTCTTCATTTTGTATGGCAGGTACCAGTTCCAGCAGTCCGATCTCAATGAAACTTGCAGGCATTTGATCTGGTGACACTTACTTACTACTTTTAAAATTTCAGCACTCTATCTTAAGAAATAAAAAAGTTTCCCATACAACGATTTAAACTTTGTTTCTCTTCCTCTTCTTCATTTTGTATGGCAGGTACCAGTTCCAGTATTCCGATCTCAATGAAATTTTCAGGCATTTAGCCTGGCTACGGTTGTTCACCACTGGTATAATATCAGCGCTCTATCTTGGAAAACAAAAAAGTTTTTCATACAACGATTGAAATTTTTTTTTCTTCTTCTTTTCGTATGGTGGCTACCAGTTCCAGTGGTCCGATCTCGCTGGTTCCGACCAATGTGTCATCGTAATAAAATACAAGGGTCTGTGCAAAGTTTCAGGTCGATAGCTTCAAAACTGAGGGAGGAGTTTGCATACATACAGACAGACGGACAGACGGACAGACGGACATGGCTATATCAACTCGTCTTGTCATCCTGATCAAGAATATATATACTTTGTATAGTCGGCCACGCCTCCTTCTGGCTGTTACAAACTTCGTGACAAAACTATAATACTTTTCACTTCGTGAAGAGTATAAAAACATCAAACGCGAATACCTCCTAAACTAGAAGAGCTAGAAGGTTCAAAGTCGACAGTAATTAAACTTTTTATTTTTGTGTGTTTTTATGGCTTATATCTTTAGAACTAATTCTAATTTGGATATTTACTGCCATTTCTTCAAATGGCATCAGATTATATATTCTCCTCCTGTAAGCTATAAAAGCTAAGAATCCGAAATGCTGGATCAGTATATACACTTATTTGAATTTGCATACCACAAAAAATCCCTATCTCTCATGCCTGCTACTTAATTTCAACGAAGATACATTTGGTTTTCAATTTCGGACTCCTACCCTATGTCCAATATTATTATATTGTTGAGCATACTCAACTCAACGATCCTTAATAGTTATTTTATGAGTTTAAAAAAAAACCAGGATAGGAAGGGACTTAAAAATAACGAAGCTATGAGCTGTAAAGTAAAAAGAAAACCCTATTTAAATTTCAACATGATTGGTCAAATATTTCTTGAGATATCTTGTACAAAAATATGAAAAACAAAAGTAATTCCGAGATTTTTACTGAATGTTGATATGTGAGAAGTTAATGAGTTATACAACTATTTATAAATTTTTTCGGAATCAGTAAGTACAAAGGATGAGTGAAAATGGTCTTTTGTTTTCTTCGTTTGTGTTATTTTTGAATTGCTTATTGTAAAGAATATATTACAGCACTTTATATCCGTAGTCCTGGAATAGGCTGATATCACAAGTCCACTTGAAACATGTGTGCTTCTATAAAGTATGTTTCCTTAGAGTAATCAACATGATAAAAAACAAGTAAGGGCGGTATAGTTGAGTATACTCATACCATATAATACCCTGCACATACCCTAACCTAATTAAATGGTGTTTCAAATATAAAAAAAATCAGTCAAAAGTGAGGAATTTTCGAAAAATTCGAGTTTGTTGATCTCTGTGGGCGGAAGCCATGAAATAAAGGGGTATTTTTCGGTATGCAGTTTATAGGATGTATATTAACTGAACCTGCATACAAAATTTCAGACATGTATATTTCATAGTTGTGGCGATATACATAGTTTAATAAAAATAAACTGGAAATTACCCAAAATTTAAGTTTGCCGGCCTTTAATGGGTAGTTCAAATACAAAATGGTATTTTCTGGTATGCAGTCTTATGAAGTTATATATACTTTGTCTACTTACAAAATTTCAGGTCAGTACCTTTAACGATTTCGGAGATATAGGCATTGACATACAAACACTATTTGAGGGGTAAAATATGGTAAAGGGAAAAAATTAAGTATGCAGTTTTAAAGACATAAATTTTTTTAGTTTGCATACAAAGTTATAGAAGCGTATCTTTTATAGCTGTGGAGATATACAAATTTTTATAAAAAAAAAAGTGGAATTTACTAAAAATTTAAGTTTGTGGGTCTTTGAGGGGTAATCTTAAATACAGAGGGGTATTTTCTGGTATGCAGTCTTAAGGATATGTATTTACTGAGTGTACACACAAAATTTCAGGTCCGTACCTTTAATGGTTTTGAAGATATAGTAATTAACATTAAAACACTTTTTGTGGGGCAATGAAGGGGAGGGGGGAAATCGTAGTATGCAGTTTTATAAAAACTTACATACTTAGCTTACATACCAATTTTCATAGTTCTAGCACTTCTGGTGTTCAAGTTATAGCCTTTTCAAAAAATGGGCGTGGTTGGTTGGGTGGGAAGGAGTGGGTATGGCTCAAAACCGTTCAAACTTGATCTGCTGCCGAGCATCACGAGTCTATCCTCCAAATGTCAAGTCTCTATCTTTTATAGTTTCTGAGAGGACTATTCGTGAGAACGAACGGACGGACAGACGGACGGACATCGCTTAATCAATTTGTCTTGTCGTCCTGATCAAGAATATATATACTTTATAGGAGGGGAGGGGCCTTCTATGCGTTACATACATTTCGGCCAAACAAACACAATATACCCTGGTACAGTATGTACAGGGTATAATAATATAACAGAAGCTGTTCAAACAGCAGCATGAACATAAAATTCTATCATCGCGGACCAGCGACTGATAGACGCCAAGGCTATCTGGTGACCGCACGATTGTCACATGCAGCGATCCTCTGTTTCTTTAGGATCGACAATACAGCAGTAAAATTTGATAACGGCTACACACAGGTCCACGAAGGCGAACAACAACTATTTTAAGATAACGCTGAGTCTTACAAACTCAGCGATAGCATTAATAAATTTAAGACCAACGCGTAGTCTTACAAACTACGCGATAGTATAAATAGGAATAAGATAACGCTGCGCCTTACAACCGCAGCGATAGTATAAATAGAATTAAGATAACGCTGCGCCTTACAAACGCAGCATAGCATTAAGGGTTGAAATACTTCAATAAAAAGAGGCAGCTCGTAAGAGCTGCATGTTAGAACATCTTACATCAGTAAAGTGTACGCACGCGTTTTTAGTGTATACAGAAGCAAATATAGATCGTTAAGGAAAGAGATTCGCTTAGAGTTTTAAAATATAGTCAACACGAATCTTAAGTAATTTATTTGGTGTACAATGCGGTTATTTATTTATTTAAGTAATAATCACTTTATTTTTGTTTAGTTATGAAGACATTATTTATTAATGAATTTATATTATTTCCTCTCATACTTATATTTAAGAAAGCCTGTTATATTAGCAAGCAGTGCAGATAAAACAATACATGCAATCTTAACTTATACACACACAGTTGCTTAAGAGTATATTGTACTATAGTTAAACATTTTTAGATATCTTTTATTTTACAGAACGTTGGCGTATTTCTGATTTATGTAAGCCTTTGTATGGTAGTTATATGTTCGAATAGAGGCAGCTAATGTTTGAATTAACTGTTTATCTCGCTTTGTTGCTGGTACGAAAGAGTCTATACCGCTTCCACTGAAATTAAAATAAAAAAAAAAAAAAAAAAACCAAACAAATGGTTAATTAAGAAAAAAAAAAACAAAACAGTAACTGAGCTATTTTCGGCTTTGCCGAAACCAACCAGAAATTTTAAAATAATCGGCTTCGAAAATAATTAGAGATTTATTGTATGTGCACAGTGTTAATAAAATTTGCCTAATGTGCAAGATCGGAACAATGGAACAAGTTGCCCGAATACAAAACCAGTAAGAAATTGCAGTCGAGGGTACCCGACTTTAACATACCCTGTACTTTAAATTTTTTAAGACTGTTTGCCTCGGGTGGTGCCTCATCTACTTTTCAATTGAAACAGATTCCATTTGCATTCAATATCATATATATGTATATACATTTTCACTCTTGTAGACCAATTGGTTTCAGAGATACAACGTTTTTATAGTTTTGTTGTATGAGGGAGTGTCCACGCTTATTTTGGGATTATGTCTTATTACACTTTATCTTAATAGCATGCACACCAAGTTTTATTCTTGTAAGATAACTGGTTCCAGGGATATAAGCATTTTTAATTTGTACTATATGTGGGCGGCGTCACGCCCATTTTTCTACTCACTCTTCTTGGTCTTTAAGATAGCTGACAAACACACTCCCAATTTGATTTTTCTATCTAAAAACACAACCGAGAATATACGAGTTTTGTATATTTTTATTTTTAAGGTACCTTCAGTTATAATCCCCTCACCTTTAAATTAAGCTCCGGAAGGAAACCAAAAAATAAACTTAATCTGCGTATTGAATAACATCGACCTTTGAAGAAAGGTTGGTTCTAAAACATTGTCATTGTGATGTCGGTGGCAGTTTGGCATGTTACTGACATCAGTAATTAACATTTATATTCAATTTGTTTTGTTCGCCAGATCTTGATCTTGAAGATTTTGGATCTCTTATCGAAACAACTTTCGTTGTTATACCTCATTAAATGCCAGATTTATGGAAACTATTGGTTTTGGTCATGTGTGGGCGGTGCCACGCCTAATTTGATATCAAAATAATTTTTAAGCCACATTATAAACATAAGTATGAAGTTTCAAGTCGATTAGTTAAGAAACAAAAAAGTTTTCCGTACAACGACTTACATTTTGCTACTCTTCCCCTTCTTCATTTTGTATGGCAGGTACCAGTTCCATTAATCCGATATCAATAAAACTTACAGGCAATTGATCTGGTGACACTAAATTACTACTTTTGTAATTTCAGCACCCTAACTTCAGAAACAAAAAAGTTTTCCATACAACGATTTAAACTTTGCTTCTCTTCCTCTTCTTCATTTTGTATGGCTGGTACCAGTTCCAGCAATCCGATCTCAATGAAACTTTTAGGCATTTGATCTGGTGACACTTACTTACTACTTTTAAATTTCAGCACTTTATCTTCAGAAATAAAAAAGTTTCCCATACAACGATTTAAACTTTGTTTCTCTTCCTCTTCTTCATTTTGTATGGCAGGTACCAGTTCCAGTATTCCGATCTCAATGAAATTTTCAGGCATTTAGCCTGGCTACGGTTGTTCACCACTGGTATAATTTCAGCGCTCTATCTTGGAAAACAAAAAAGTTTTTCATACAACGATTGAAATTTTTTTTTCTTCTTCTTTTCGTATGGTGGCTACCAGTTCCAGTGGTCCGATCTCGCTGGTTCCGACCAATGTGTCATCGTAATAAAATACAAGGGTCTGTGCAAAGTTTCAGGTCGATAGCTTCAAAACTGAGGGAGGAGTTTGCATACATACAGACAGACGGACAGACGGACAGACGGACATGGCTATATCAACTCGTCTTGTCATCCTGATCAAGAATATATATACTTTGTATAGTCGGCCACGCCTCCTTCTGGCTGTTACAAACTTCGTGACAAAACTATAATACTTTTCACTTCGTGAAGAGTATAAAAAACAATGTAATCTAAAACACTGTGAATACGCAGAGTAACGAAAGAATACAAACCAGTAAGGACGTTATCTTCGGCCTTGCCGAAGATGTATACTCTTCACGACACTTTTTGTGGTACACCCATTTTATTTTTGGAATCTTATTTCTTTTTGTTCACATAGCCTACAGATCAGTTTTTGTTGTTATACCTCATTGAGTGCCAGATATATAGGAACTTTTGGTTTTGGTCATATGTGGGAGGTGCCACGCCCATTTTGATATCAAAATAGCTTTTAAGCCACATTATCAACAAAAGTATGAAGTTTAGAGTCGATTAGTTAAGACACAAAAAAGTTTTCCGTACAACGACTTAAATTTGGTTTCTCTTCCTCTTCTTCATTTTGTATGGCAGGTACCAGTTCCAGTAGTCCGATCTCAACAAAACTTACAGGCAATTGATCTGGTGACACTTTCTTACTACTTTTAAAATTTCAGCAGCCTAACTTCAGAAACAAAAAAGTTTCCCATACAACGATTTAAACTTTGCTTCTCTTCCTCTTCTTCATTTTGTATGGCAGGTACCAGTTCCAGCAGTCCGATCTCAATGAAACTTGCAGGCATTTGATCTAGTGACACTTACTTACTACTTTTAAAATTTCAGCACTTTATCTTCAGAAATAAAAAAGTTTCCCATACAACGATTTAAACTTTGTTTCTCTTCCTCTTCTTCATTTTGTATGGCAGGTACCAGTTCCAGTATTCCGATCTCAATGAAATTTTCAGGAATTTAGCCTGGCTACGGTTGTTCACCACTGGTATAATTTCAGCGCTCTATCTTGGAAAACAAAAAAGTTTTTCATACAACGATTGAAATTTTTTTTTCTTCTTCTTTTCGTATGGTGGCTACCAGTTCCAGTGGTCCGATCTCGCTGGTTCCGACCAATGTGTCATCGTAATAAAATACAAGGGTCTGTGCAAAGTTTCAGGTCGATAGCTTCAAAACTGAGGGAGGAGTTTGCATACATACAGACAGACGGACAGACGGACAGACGGACATGGCTATATCAACTCGTCTTGTCATCCTGATCAAGAATATATATACTTTGTATAGGCGGCCACGCCTCCTTCTGGCTGTTACAAACTTCGTGACAAAACTATAATACTTTTCACTTCGTGAAGAGTATAAAAATGTGTAACTAACAAAAGTTTACAAGCTGATAAATTCTTAGTCTGCACCTGTGGCACACAAGTACAAAAAAAAAACTAGTAAGGGCGGTATAGTTGAGTGTACTCAACCATATAATACCCTGCACATACCCTCACCTATTTAAATGGTGTTCCAAATATCACAAAAATCAGTCAAAAGTGAAAAATTTTCGAAAAATTCGAGTTTATCGGATCTCTGTGGGGGGAAGCCATGAAATAAAGGGGTGTTTTTCGGTATGCAGTTTAAAGGACGTATATTAACTGAACCTGCATACAAAATTTCAGACATGTATATTTCATAGTTGTGGAGATATACAATATTTTAATCAAAATAAACTGGAATTTACCCAAAATTTAAGTTTGCCGGTCTTTGATGGGTAGTCCAAATACAAAATGGGTATTTTCTGGTATGCAGTTTTAAGGACATGTATTTACTGAGTCTACATACAAAATTTCAGGTCCGTACCTTTTATAGTTTTGAAGATATAGTAATTTACAACAAAACACCTTTTGGGGTGGTAATGAAGGAGTGGGGGGAAAATTGTGGTATGCAGTTTTATAGATCTTTACTATACTGAGTCTACATACCAACTTTCATGATTCTAGCGCTTCTGGTGTTCAAGTTATAGCCTTTCCAAAAAGTGGGCGGTAGCTGGTTGGGCGGGAAGGAGTGGGCGTGGCTCAAAACCGTTCAAACTTGATCTGCTGCCGAGCATCACGAGTCTATCCTCCAAATCTCAAGTCTCTATCTTTTATAGTTTCCGAGAACCATTGGTGAGGACGGACGGACGGACATCGCTTAATCAATTTGTCTTGTCGTCCTGATCAAGAATATATATACTTTATGGGGTCCCCCTCCCCTCCTTCTATGCGTTACATACATTTCGGCCAAACAAACACAATATACCCTGGTACAGTATGTACAGGGTATAACAAAATAAAGTACCTACTACCATATCGTCGCCAAAAAAGGGGACTGATAAATGGCCTGGGCAGCTTAGTCAAAGTAGTCACAGGTAACATGGACTTAAATGATGCACAAGACATTAACACTCACGTAGACAAACTAACACCAACATTGATGTCAAATTAGATTAACAAACAAGCCGAGTTTAATAAAAAAATGTCAAATAGATTCGAAAAAGTTGCTTTTCATATGACTAACAGAGCTGGCAAAAAGAGATCTTTTTTTTTGAGTGTCCGAAAAAAAACTGTTGCTCACCGACATGAAAAAAAAAACGATCGCGAAAGACACTTCAGCTTCGTATTTACTGAGCAGCACTGTTTGCATAACCAAAGACACTTTTTGGTCGGTCTCTATGTGCTCTTGTTCACACGAGACACTATGGTTTGACCAAAGTGTATTTTGCCCATGGATGTGTGCTGCGTGTGTGCCTTTATTAATTGAACGCGCAACAAAAGAAGACAGTGGTTTTTTAGTATTAAACTGTGTAGTCCGTCAATAAAAATGAATCGTGAAATAAATACCAAAGTGCATTTTTATTTTAAATTCGACAACACAAAAAATAAATCTTCATGCAGCGTATGTGGTTTAAAATTATCTGGCCATCATATAACGAATTTGAGGCGGCATTTGATGGCAAAACATATTGATATATTCAAAGTACTTAACGAAGATGACACTGGTGTACAAAAAAAAATAAAAAAAAGGAGAATAACCAGCGAGGGATTTCTAGAAATACTAAATCCAATATATGACGCATTACAAATGTCTCATAAATACGTCCGAGATCAAGAACCTTTTTTCTAACTATTTAGATGATATGCAGACAGCGAATCAAGTATTATTATTTTAAACTTAAATACTTGTCTCTTATTTCAATCTAACTTTCGTTATTTGTGTGTATATAATTGCACACAAGTTAACGTTTTATTTCTTCCTCTCCTTGTGAGGTAATCAAAAATACCAAATGGTATTTTCTAAGTCAACACACAAAATTTCAGGTCCGTACCCCTTATAGCTTAAGATATATAGTACTTTACAACAAAATAATTTTTAAGGAATAATGAGAGACGGGGAGAAATTGTGGTACGCAGTTTGGGAGAGCTTTATCCTCTACGTCTACATACCGCTTCTGTTGTTCAAGGGGTAGCCATTCAAAAAGTAGGAGGTGCTGGTTAGGCGTGGCACAAAACCGTTCAAACTTGATCTGCTGCCGAGCATTATAGTTTCCAAGAACCATTGGGGACGACGGAAAGACGGACGAACATCGCTTAATCAATTTTTTTCGTCGTCCTGATAAAGAATATATACTTTATGGGGTCGTTCTCCTTTCTTCTAAGCGATATA